>BQNB010035958.1:15919-50475 GCA_026074375.1 Tanacetum coccineum | reverse complement strand
TGTCATAATACATGACATGGATCCCAACCCCCAGATTGACCGTCAAGCCAAAGATCGTTGTCATCGTATAGACCAAACTAAACCTGTTACTATTTACAGGTGCATTTCTCACTCTTTTCTTAAGCTGTTAATGAGGTGTCGACTATTACTTATTTGATTATCAACATGTCAAATACGGTCAACGCGTCAAATGGGTAAAATCACAAAAGATTTAGTTAAAAAATAGATCAGATGTCATAGTAATATAAGTTTTTTGTTATATCAGTTTCGATACCCAAGTAATTTAAATTTTTGGACAAAGTATTTATCTAGAACACCACACGTACCAGTATAAAACATATTGATTTGTTATCCAACCTGCTGCCAGATAGCAAGTTGTTATTTGCTAAAGCTCTTTTGTCATGGCATTATTGAAGGTTGGTAACAAAGGTTACAGTTGACAAGAACGTGTACGAGATAGCAAAAGGAAAATTGGTACTTAATGATGTTATGTTGGAGTTTGGTATGGAAATTGAAAACGAAGGTGAATTATTAGATAATAAGACCATGGGAGAAATAATATCATTTTTGTTACTGGGATGAGATAATCCCTTGGTACGTACACTCTTGCAACCGTAGTCCTTTGACCTGATGATTTCTTTAATTCTACACAGTTTCAACTCTACCACAATTTAGAATTGTGAAACACCGAACAATTAATTATTTGATTATTGCGATATCAAACAGTCATTTTCAGCATTCAATGCCAATCACCCCTTTATATGCACGTATCTTATAAGTTGGCTTTGATATTTAAATGCTAGAATGATGCTCTTTGGAATTAAATTTCTGTTGTTTAGGAATGTGTTATAATGCAGATGCCAGAAATAGTTTGCGCAATATACATGACCGCGATGTAATACACATTATTGTTCCCTTCCATGATATAATATGTCAATACATTGGTGGTGATTATACAGATTTACGTTTTTTCTTTTCAATATTAGTTAATCTCATCATCAACAATATGGTCCTAATAGGATAACAGGAGGAAAGTCATTCATTCATGGTACATGGATAATAACAATGAAGACCAAATGCTTGCACATCACAAGAAGACCAAACGCTTTCACATCACAAGGAGACCAAGAAATTTGTATCCCTTGACAAACTTGCATGTAAATGTCTCTGATTTCGTTTGTGTATGGTCTTAAAGGGTTTGTATAAATATATAGATTTTTAAATTTGGCACAAACTTGCAGGCGGTTGGATTCTGACAAGTATTAAGTTTACTTGAACGCATGTTGTTGGGCAAGTTTAATACTTTTAGTTTAGAATATGATTTTGTGAAGCTAAACGTAACTCTATTATGATATTCTAAGTTTAAGTTCATACGAAGTGTACTCTATGCCGACATGTCTCCTCTAATATCCTGTCCTAATTTCAAAAAATTATCGATTATGTTTGTGTCTAATTTTAAGCTAAAAACATATGTTATTTTTTGTGCAGGTGCTACTGTTGCACATATCATGTTCACAGTTCTAATGCCAAATGGATCCGATCGTGTCACATCACATTAGGAGTTGCAGCCCACCAAAACTGTTGATGACCTTGAGGTTAAAACTTGGTTATCTCTACAGGTGTTGAGCAAGAAGAATGATAATGGGAAGAAGAAGAAAGGTCTACATCATAGCTTTCACATGAAACTAGAACCTTTTGAAATACATAACATTTGTTTAATATAATGTATTGATGTGCATTGATACTTGGTTATGGCTTAACTGAGTTTCTTACTAGCATTGTTAATTAACCCATTGATTGTTTGATCAAAAGCTTGGATTTTAAGATGAAATGAATTTACATTCTTTCTCATCGTCTCTCTTATTGTATAACATTTGATGAACCTTAAATAGTTCTATATTTTACTTTACTATAATTCATTCTTACAAGTTGTTTGAAATGGCTTACTGAAACAACTTATAAAGGGATGTTTTTGGATAACTTATTGAAATTGGTGCTTATATGGCCTGTCTACGAAACTAATTATTAACGGAGATGGATTGTTTTTTATTGGTAGATTAAATCGCTACACTCAAAGGGACAAAGTTAGTGAGGTGTAGTAAGGGTTGACTATCTTAGTTTCCACCACCACTGATACATGTAGCAATTTCAACCCATATGAAAATGGGTCA
Organism: Tanacetum coccineum; assembly: GCA_026074375.1. Taxonomy (NCBI): domain Eukaryota; kingdom Viridiplantae; phylum Streptophyta; class Magnoliopsida; order Asterales; family Asteraceae; genus Tanacetum; species Tanacetum coccineum. The sequence continues at coordinate 48,304 of BQNB010035958.1, read as the reverse complement.
ATATGGGTTGATCACATATAACTTTTGCATACAGAATCTTTCTTCATAAATAATGTCCATGGTTACTCTTAGGTTTACACGTGATTCATACTTACATGTTGACAACTATATATAATTTTACCTTACATGTTATATCTTGCTAACACTTATTGAATAAGTTGAATAAAACAATATATACAAATGGATCATGAGTACGTCCTTTAATGAGTTGTATGTTTTAGTTAAAAACTTCATTACACCATGCCAGCATGTATGTTCCTTATATGAACTTTATCATATTTCCTTTAATAATATGTATTCATTATTTGAAAGCATGAGGATTCTAAATCATTGTATGTAATATGGAGAAGCTGTTTTGCTTAATTAATTCAAATATTTCATATGTTAGGCGTTGATATGATAAGGGGATTATTTGATGGCTGAAGAAGTTCTAATGCAAGAAGCTGGATATCGTCTGCGGAAAAGAAATATGGGGCATAAGTACGGAGAAAGGGAATAAGAAAATGAAAGTGCATTATTCGTAGTTGTTTGTTAATTTATTTATGATAGGTAGATAATATCTTTAAATAGGCAAATCCAAACTCCTATTATTTAGAACGAATGTGGATTCTAATTGTTATTTAACGGTAATGATTCATTTATTCATTATCCATGGTTGTTTGATACTTCATTTGTATTACATTTTAGTTACGTATTGGAAATAGTTTTTATAGTTTGTGTTTTTAAGTATGTGTTACATTCATTCTACAATTAGATTTTTCTACTAGTGGGAAATGGTTCTAATAGTAAAACCCATTAAGTGTCACCGTTATAATTGTTTTGTGTAACGGGTTGATATGGGTGATCTTGTGTAATGGGTTGATATGGGTATTTTTGTGTAACGGGTTGATATGGGTAATTTTGTGTAAATAGTCGGGTGGTTTTGTGAAACATGTCGATATGGGTGATTTTGTTACATGTCGAAATAGCCGAGTAACACCAAATTTTTTTTGCTTTGAGGTCTTAGAATTATATTATTAGGGTTACACTAAAAATTAAGAAGTACTTAAAAATTTATAAGATGCTTAAAATATACGCTTATGGACATAGTGACAAAATCACCCATCATGCTAAATTTCTAACTTATATGAATGTACATATATTCTCCTAAATAATATTATCTTCTATCATCATATTATTTAACATGATTACTTAATTACTGTATTTCATTGAACCGTGAAAAGCAAACGACAGAGAGGTTTCGATAGATGTACCCGACCAAATTCTTATAGATGCGGCTGATGACCTGGTAACGTCTATTATCGATTTTACTTATCCAAACATTTTGGATAACATAAATGATCTGTCATACCTCTAGGACAAGGCAATTCTTGCTCCAACGAATGAAGTTCTGGACACTATAAATGATCATTTGTTGGAGAAATTTCCATAAGGCTTACTTAAGTTGCGACAACATAGATAAAACTGAACGTGGCGCCACCATAGATCAATCCATTTTCTCAATAGAATTTATCAATTTTATCAATTGATTGAAGTTTTAGGTGTTTCAAACCACATACTTGCGTTAAAAGTAGGAGTGCCAATAATGTTATTAAGAAATATTGATCAAGCAAATGGATTGTGTTATGGGAGAAGACTCCAAGTTCTTAAATTAATAAGAACTTCTATTAATGCACAAATCATTAACGAAAAAAACTTTAGAAAAAATGTTATCATACCGACGTTGAGAATTACTCTGTCTAATAAACGTTTACTGCTTAAGATCGTTAGGAAAAAATTTCCTCTGTTAGTTTCATTTGTCATGACAATTAACAAGAGCCAGGCTCAATCGCTTTCAAAAGTTGGTTTGTACTTGCCACGCCCTATTTCACACATGGACAATTATACGGTGTTGTTTCAAGAGTTAAAAGTAAAAGAGATTTGAAGGTTGTCGTTTGTGATGAGGATGATAATATCTCTAAAACTACTACAAATGTCGTCTACAAAGAATTACTACAAGGTCTATGATCAAGGTTCAAGCGGTATGTACAATATACATATAACATCTTTTATACGATATTTTAAATTTCAATATGTTATTAATCGCAACTTACTTTTAGTTACATTTTCTATGGACTACTAGGTGTTCACGGAACGGACGATGGCTATTAACTTAATTAGCGATCACATACATCATTTGCTATTCGAGACCATCGAATTTGGATACGACAATGCATGGATGTTTATTTATTTAATTGTTACAAACTTAAATGTTTATTTAATAGTTTACTTATTATCATATTTTTTCTTTCATATATTAATAGATGTTGTTCACGTTTCGTGTTTTTCTTACTTTATTTATACATATAACTTCTTACAAAATAAATTCTTTAAAATATATCCTGGTTACACGATTAACAAAAGCCAAGGTCAATCGCTTTCAAAAGTCGGTTTGTACCTGCCACGTCCTGTTTTTACACATGGACAACTCTACGTGGTTGTTTCAAGAGTGAAAAGCAAAAAGGTTTAAAGGTTGTCACATGTGATGAAGATGGAAATATATCTAAAACTACTACAAATGTCATCTACAAAGAAGTCCTACAAGGTCAATGACAAATGTTCAACAGGTACGTGCATATGACATGTTTCTTGTTACTGTATTTTTAACTCTAACTAATTATTTATCGCAATATACTTTTTACTTACATTTTCAAATGACATTTAGGTGTGCGCGAAATGAACAATGTCTATTAACTCGATTAGCGCTTACAGACGTCCTTTGCTTCTCAAGACCATAACAGCTGGAGACCAAAATGCATCGATGTTTATTTTTTTAATTGTTACAAACTCAAGTGTTTATCGAATAATTCATGCATTCTCTTATTGTTTCTTTTATATATTAATGGAATATATTTACGTTCGATTATTCCTTTCATATATATGTCACTTCTTACAAAGCATATCTTTAAAATATACCTGGTGTTAAACGGGTCTTTAAGCTAGTTAGTTTAATATTTAATAAGATATTTTATCTCTCTTCATTTACTATTATCAAATCCAAATCCAAATCTTAAACAAAAAACAAATCCAAATCAAAATCCTAATCCTAAACCCGCCTACAAACCAAACGGACCCTTACAAACAAACGATATTTATGATGAACTCAATCAGGTTTTCATGATTATTTTTCCAATATTTTTATATTTGGATTCATGCTTTATGTTTACTCAGCATCCTAGCTGTCAAAATCATTGTCCATTTGTCATGGTTTACGTCTTTGCTTTAGAGCTACTTTTGGTCTTTATATGACTATTTTTTTGCCGTCTCTTAATTATGATCCCTAATCCCTATAAGGGTTCGATTGTGTATTCCTTGTTGGTTGTGGTTGGCCTAAAATAGGGTGAAGATAATCAATAACCTAACTAATTATCAAAGATGGTTACTGGATATCACTTGAAGTCGTGTAATCACTTTTTAAAAAAGATTGTTCGACTCTATGTCTAGGTTACACGAATACCTCCTTGAGATAAAACCAAGTGTTTGTTATTGTTTTAGGCACAAATCAAGAACCCTTCGCTTCTAAGTGTTTACGTTTTCTGTATTATCTCTCATGCAGTTGTGATCTCCTATTTATAGGAGAAATACTCAAACCCTAGTCAAAGAATTATAAGAGATTATAGGTGTAACACCCCCAAAATGTGTCGCAGCGGAATATGGGTTTGGGAGCGTTACTTCATAATACCATTGCACAAGATATGAGAACGACCTTTAAAAGTGTCGTTTAAAACTGATACATTGGATTTAGCAAAGTGTTTGTTACAAAAGCCCGAAGCTATACTTGTTCATTGTTAAATTATACAAAGATTCTAGTTCGAAAACAAACGTTTTCCCCAAATATGTAATGCAACCAAGTCTTTAATGCTATTGACTTTCAAAATAACGACCACCAATGTATCCCTTGTACCTTGTGCCTTATTGACCTCCTAAAAAACATGCTTTAAAATGTCAACAATAATGTTGGTGAATTCATAGGTTTGTAAAATGTATGAGTGTAGGACCGCAATTGTTTAGAGTGTGTATTGCATGGTATACAATATCCAAAACAATAAGTATTGCATGGTATACAATATTCAAAACAGTAAGTATTGCATGGAATACAATATCCAAAACAGTAAGTATTGCATGGTATACAATATTCAAATAGTATGTATTGCATGATATACAATATCCAATACAGTAAGTATGCATGGTAATGCAAATCCAAAAACTAGTAAGTATTGCGTGGTGTATAATATCCAATACTAAGTATGCATGGTATGCAAATATTCCAAAACAGTAAGTATTTTCAAAAGTTACGTTGCGTCTAATGTGTAAAACAAAGCATGTTATCACCCCAAAAAATATATTAAATCCTAATAAACATGGGGCTATGAACCACCTACGCAGTGAGTGAATGAGTATAATCGAGGTAAGTGAAAAATAACGAGTCACGGGACGAATCCTGAAGGCTAACCTAATCAAACAATAGGTGTATAAAGTTACTTTTTGTACTTCGATATACTAATAGCGTATACAATCCTATTATAGCTCATCACGATCAATTTGTAATTTTCAAAAATCGTTGTTATAAAGTGGAAAACGTTTTTATATTATCGTTTTGGTAAAACTAGCATAACTTTCCCGTTTTAAACTCGTTTCTCGCGTTTCTTACGTCCACGTCTTCGTATTAAGATGATATATAAAGATATTACATTTTTATATTTTATAACCTTCTGATGAACAGTACTTACTGTTCATGACGTTTTATAAATTTACTTTTATAAATTTAATTGTAGTTAAACCGTAAAATGCAACAACTTATTCGTTTTAATCCCGATTTTAGCGATTCCTTCGAGCACGTCTTCGTTATTAAAATTATCACATTTTTATAAAGTGGGGTCTGCTGATGAACAGTAATTTTTACTGTTCATAGTTTATAAAATTACTTTTATAAACTTTAATTATCGTAAACGTCGTATTTTATTCGTTTTAGCTCCGTTTTTAGTAATTCTTTCGAGCACGTTCTCGTAATTGAAAGTTCTATTTATTTATGAGGTTTACAAAAATAAATGTTTCTGTCATGAACAGTAACTTTTTATAAAATTTATTTTATAAAAGTGTTAATTATCGTAAACTCGCGAAATTCATAACTCTTTCGTTATTAATTGAAAAATTACGATTCTTATCATTTTGAAATCCTAAAAATATGTACAATCTGTGAAAAATACTAAACTTTCTGTTTTAGAAGTATTTTATAACTTGCTTTTATAAAGTTTATTTTATAAAACCGGTATTAACGTAAATCGTGTTTTTATCGTATCTTTTTCGTTATTAATCCGTTTTTCGAGTTTCTTACCTTTTTGGAATCGTCATGAGGTGTACTATTTTTATAAAATGTAAAACCCACTGTATGGAATTCGAATCCAAACAGCCCTTTGCATAGCTTTTATATAATTAATTATATACTTTTATTTTATATACTTTTCAACTAATTAAAATACCACAAGTCTTACACAAGTCTTTATATCATATGCCATACATATATTAGTGTCCATAGGTCCATTATTTGTCCACATAAGTCCATGATAACAAGATTTACAAGTCATTAACATCACATGAAAACATAAACTTTCCTTAAGTAACTTTTAACTACAAGTTTATACTTGAACTTTTTATACTTAAACCAAGATTGTACAACACTTATAACCTCATTTTAACATGATATTACCATCAACATAACATGTGTATAAGTGTACAAAATCATAATCACAAGTAAAAACTCTTTTTACATGTTTAAAAGTCCTAGATGGTGATTTTTGCTACATAGAACATCATATATATATAAACTCATGAAATGAAAAGATAAGGGTGTTAGATAACCTTAATGTGATGTAATGTGATGCTTAATAATATCTAAACCCTTGTTTAGATATTAATTCCAAGTTTTCCAAGCTTAGAAACCCTAGCTTCCTTTTTATGCTTCAACACTTTTAAAGGTTTAATCAAACCTTTAAAACACTTAGAGGTATCTTAGATATGATGTATAAGTGTATGTAAATGTATTAATAAAAGATTTTATGGCTTGTTCTTGGGAAAGATTTTGGGACGTGGGGTTTGTAGTGAGGAGGAGAGAAATATGCTTTGATTTTTACCAAGTGTAGTGATGTATGTGTTTATTCTTTGTTAAGTGCAAGTATATATGACTTTCTAACTAGCAAATAACAAAGACCATAAAGACTTGGGTCAAGGGGGGACGATTCAAAAAGGAGCACAAAAGGGGGAATTGACTAGTTAGTCTTACTAACTCATTTGTACATCTACTAACTAATAAATAGAAGTGTTCCCTTGTCATGAAAAAGTAGGGATTATCCCCATGGAATAAGGAATGTGTTGGTAAAATATCTAGTGATTTGGTAACAAAAATGGAAGTAATAAAAGTTACTTGCACTTTAATAGATGTATAAGTTGTAGCGTGAAAAATGTATACTTGTAAAAATGTATAAGTCTTGGTTATTTCTTGTAGAGTGGGGTGTCCCATTTATATAAATGTGGTAAAGTTTTATAAACTTTGGCTATGAATAATAAAAATAAGTATTTGTTGAAGCGTAGATTAATTAATGTGGTTCCGGGTATGCCTAAACGTACTTTATCGCGAAATGTAATAAATTTACGTAACCAATAAAAATAAATAGACAATGTTAATAATTATCCTCAAAATAATTACTTAACAATTTCTTGATGTAAACATTTAATTGTTTGATGCCCGATTACATTGAACGATAGTTTTTAGCTTACGCAATTTAACTTAACGATTACGATTTAAAGCAAACGCGTCCAATACTAAAAATACATATTGAATTTATTAACGACGTCAATGACCCTAAAACACGGGGTGTTATAGTCTCCCCCCGTTAAGTAAGCCTTGTCCTCAAGGCTTAAGACGTGGAACTTGACGATGGTGCGGTCTTTGTGAAGAGGTGTGGGTAAAAAAAAAAATTAATATATGAATAGTAACTCCAACGGCTATGAACAGTATCCCCAACGGCTACTTCCTCTCTTTAAATACTAAATTTTTATCCTCCATTTCTTTATACAACACTTAATCTTTCACTTACATTTTCTCTTATCCAATCCTTAAAAATGTTGCACATCATCACGCTCTTGGTGATGGCGACCACGATAACACTCGACATTTATCTTGCCTACTTCCCATATGAAGAAGGATTTCAGTATTTGACTTTATTCTAGCAATTCTCGTGCCCCTCATCGTTCTTGCAATCGGCGTAGATCTCCTTTGGAAGAAATAGATATTATTGCTAGGGGAGGGTTGTAATAAAGCTTGTATTTCCTTTATGTCCTTATGTAATCTTATTTCTAAGATAATAAACGGATGTTGTGGCAACAATTCTATTTGTTATTTTTATTTTATGTCATTCGAATATTTCTTTACCATGCTTGGTAACTCATTTGCATTCCCCTTTTGTGTGCTTTAGCTTGAGTGTTCAGGATTTGTGATGTTGGTTTAATATTTATTGTTGCGACCAAAGCTCGACTTCTAGCGGGCTTTTTTTTATTCCCTTTGGCTTAACGCGTCAGTTATAACATCTTTCTTAGAGTGATAACGACTTTATACCTATGGTGGTGTCGTAACTACCAAGCTCTATGGTATTACGTATTCGTAAAAAATGATGAATTGGTATATTCCTTAATGGCGAGTAAACTTGTTAGTGGATCGTCCTAGGGTGACTAGGGATGCATCTTGACTTTTGGACATAGGATTTTTGTAAAAAAAATGATGTTGACTTTATATAGTACGGTGGTGTAAAAGTTTACTTAGTGATTATTATTGTCAGTTTGGTTTCTCGCGATGATTACATTTTATGAATACGCACGCAGAACTTGATATAAATAGAAAATTGTCTTTTGACAAGAAGTTTTTTTTAGGTGACTACTCTCAGCACGGCATGGTACTTTCCTGAATTATACATAGTTGATCAGGCCATGTATAATTGAGGACTAATGATGTTAAAGGAATAGAGTCTAAGCACTGATATCGTCCTCCATGTCGTTAAGGTCTTGATCGGCTTCTCCTCCTCCTAACACATTGATTTGATAGGTAATTTGAAATCGTTCGTACAACAAAAATTTAAGAGAAATACAACGAGAACTCCTAAGGATATAAAGTCTAAGATAGTTCCAACTTAGGATTTGTTAGGCAAAGTGAGAAAACTTTCTCTTTTAAGCTTCGATCTCATCTTCAATGTTGTTAGGGTCTTGATCGATTTCTCCTCCTCTTAAGGCATGCACCACTTCACATGCTCTAGTACCTTCAGCTTGGTTTCCATGGTTTTGATTCTTCAATTCTGGGCAATCACTCTTGTAGTGCCCTTCATCCCACATTCATAGCAAGTGAGGGTTCTTTGATTCCTAGCGACAACAGGATTCCTACAATCCCGGGTTATGTTGCCAACCTTTTTTCAATTCCCGCACTTTACAGTACATTGCCCATTGTGGTGCAGCTTGCACCTGTTGCATAATGGAAGAGTTCCAGCATACTCCTTCCTTTTACCAATCCCGGCGGCGTAAGCTTAAGCCACATTTTGTCTCTTGGGAGATTGTTGTTGAGATTGGTTGTTATTGTCAAGTTTCCTCTTATTCTCAGCTTGACGTTCAGCAAGAGTACTGATCTTTTTGTCCATTAGTTCAGTTGCCATTTCAATAGCATCCTGCATTGTTTTTGGCCTTGACGCTATGATATTTCCATGGATCATGTCAGGCAATCCACTGACATACCTTTCAATCTTGTCAGACTCCTTAGGAAACATCCTAACACACAACAATGCCAGTTCCTAGAAACGTTGATTGTAGCCTATCACATCGGTACCTTTCACTTTCAAATTCTACAATTCAGTCTCGAGTTTTTTCATCTCGTTCCTCGGGCAGTACTTGTTAGTCATCTTCTTTCTCAGATCGGTCTAGGTCATTTCATACGCAACATCATGACCAACAATCATAACGTGGGAATTTCACCACGTTAGAGCACTTGCTAGAAGAGTACAAGTAGAAAACTTGGTCTGATTTTCCATAGAACAGTTGCTTATACGGAATACAGTCTCCATCCTTTCAAACCATTAAGTTAGTTTGACAACTCCCTCAGTGCCTTTGAAATATAGTGGTTGGCACTTCATGAAGTCTTGGTAAGTGCACTCTCGAGCAACGCGTTCAGTCCTTCTAACACCCGTTCCTGAATTATGGTTGTCTTCGCCATTCGTGCTTCTGTTAGCATCATGTGCTGCCAAGGCGGCAGTAACGCCTTGGTCAATCATTGCCTGAAGCTGGGCATTAGTGACAGATGTGGTGTTGGTTGTTGTGGCTGGTGTGGTTCTGGTTCTGGGTGCTTTCCTTGGAGGCATTATCTTCAAAATCAGAAGAGTAATAAGATTAGTTTAGTTGTCTTCGTCGTGCTCCAAAAATAGAGTGTTGTGAGATGATGTATCGTAAATATGAATATGCGCTCCTGGCATAAATTAAATGATGGTAGGATATCATATCTGATAGCTTAATGTTTAGGTAGCGCTTAGGACCTACGAGCTTGTCGTACTACTTTGCCTAAAGAAATGTTCCCCTATTTATATAAATAACCCTTATATAAATAATTGTAGAGTTGTGCGAAAGAATGCAAACTCATCTTTATATATATATAATATACCCTTATAGTAACGTACATACTATAATATGAACACGTATATCAATTATGAATGCATCTAGTATAACCAACTAATGCAACTCAATAGTGAATCATGTAAGCATCTAGTAAAACTAACTAATGCAAACAACTAGTGTGTCCCATAAAAACCCTTTTTATGAATGCAATGTTTGAAAAACGGTTATAGTCCAGCAAAAACATTTTGACCTGGTTCTCTATAACCTTGGCTCTTGATACCAATCTGTAACACCCCCAAATTGGGTCGCAGCGGAATAAGGATATCCGGGGCGTGTTACTTCAATGATCAATAGCACAAGATATATAAGAACGACAAAAAGTCGTTTAAAACTGATACATTGGATTTAACAAAGTATTTGATACAAATAGCCCGAAGCTTTAACTTGTTCATCATTAAAGATACTGGTTCATAAAACATGAATTTCCCAAAAACATAATGCAACCATATCTTTAGCACGATATCCCAAAAGAAAATCACCAATGTATCCTTGGCACCCCGTGCCTATTGACCACCTGAAAACATTTCTTTAAAACATCAACAAAATTGTTGGTGAATTCATAGGTTAGTAAATTGTTAATGTGCAGGACCGCAAGACTTTTCCCGTGATAATACAACAGATGCAAATATCACAAAAAACATGATTACGTTTCCTAAGCTCATGACACTGAAGCTCGACAGTCTAGTTCGCAATTTTATTGCTATTCTGCCCGTAAATGTTTAACTAGGAACATCCACAAAATCCGACATGCTATACGTTCGTTCTCGGTGATAGCTAGTCACCCGAACGGGATGGTCAATCCCAAATAGATCTATTTATAACATACGCGCTCACATAATGTAATTCCCAACTACATCTATGCAATTGACAGTTCATGATAATGGGCTCAACTTGGGTTATCGCTACTTAGGCAAACACGTAATCAATATAAAATATCCACTTGCGTCCAATTTATAAAACAAAGCATGTTTCCACCCCAAAGTTATAAATCATTGAAATCGTAAAAATATGGGGCTATGAACTCACCTTGAGTTCTGATAATCCAAATATCACAGATAACGCGTCACGCAAATCGTCAGATGCAACCTATTTAATTTAAGGTCGTATAAGTACGTGGGCCACAATCCTATATAGCTCATCACCTCTATTTGTAATTTTATAAATTACGGTTGTTATAAACGATAACACGTTTATAATTATCTTTTTTAGAAAAACTAGCATGACTTTCCCGTTTCTCCCTCTCTTTCTCGCGTTTCTTTACTCCACCCGTGCTTCGTATTAAGATAGATTTTATTCAAAATATTACATTTTTATATTTTAATAACCTTTCGTGAAGAACATTTTTGGACACAGTACTTTACTGTTCAAGGACGTTTTATAAATTTACTTACTATAAATTTAATTGTCGTAAAACTCTTAAGATTGCATCAACTTATTCGTTTTAAATCCCTATTTTAGCGATTCCTATCCTTCGAGCACGAACCGTCTTCGTTATTAAAATTATCGACATTTTTATAGAGTGGGTCCTGCTGATGAATAGTAAATTTTTACTGTTCATTAATTTTATAAAATCCTTTTATACACTTTAAATATATCGTAAACAACGTAATTTATTCGTTTTTAGCTCACTCCGTTTTTAGTAATTCTTTCGAGCACGTTCTCGTAATTGAAAGTTCTATTTATTTATGAGGTTTACAAAAATAAATGTTTCTGTCATGAACAGTAACTTTTTATAAAATTTATTTTATAAAAGTGTTAATTATCGTAAACTTGCGAAATTCATAACTCTTTCGTTATTAATTGAAAAATTACGATTCTTATCATTTTGAAATCCTAAAAGTATGTACAATCTGTGAAAAATACTAAACTTTCTGTTTTAGAAGTATTTTATAACTTGCTTTTATAAAGTTTATGTTAGCCTTAAATATTGAGTCGAACAAAGAAGTTCGTTCATAACTAATTAAAAAAAAAAAAAAAAAAATTAAGTTCACAGTCACTAAATTAATATATGTTGAAATGGCTAGACGTAAGCGGCTCTATTATTTGTAATCTAAATCGGTCCGTGTATAGGGCTAAATCCCAAGTAAACCCGAGCCCGGCCCGTAGAATTACTAAAGGCATGCAAGCCTTTTAGTCTTAACTATAACTACCCCTCTCCAAGGATGGAGAGGGTGTTGGTCTCATTTGTAACTTTGCAAGTTTAATCAACCTCTTTTATTTTCTTCCTACTTTCTCTCTCTACTTTCTCTCTCTACAATTTAGTATCCGACATCATCTTCTTGTTACCATGGAGATAGTAAAAGGTTATGAGTATTAATAACAATTGGAATCCAGAGCTGTAGGGGTGTATTAGATATCATGTAGTTATTATTTCATCTACTACTGTCCATTCATGGTGTTACTGTTCATCGTTTTTTTTCTCTTGTGAAAAAGTAATGAACAGGTTATATATATGTTGTTATTAATCTCTGATTGATATCTGGTTTACATCTGTTTTTTTGTGCTTAAAAGTCACGCAACAAATCTGGGTCTGATTCTTATTTTTCCTGGTTGCGTTTTGATGAAAAAGACAAAACCAGATCTGGGCTTTATCTTCTTGGTTGCGTTTTGCCAAAATGACAAAAACAGGTGTGACCTGCATTTTGTCTCAAGCATTGCATATTAGTACAACGCTTTGGGATTAGCGTTTTGTCCACACAACATATGGGAACTTTGCGTTTTGTACTAAGATAAAGACCTTTACGATGAACATAGAAACATTATGCTGCCAAAATTTTAGCAACATTGGGTTTTGTCTAAGATACCTTGTTGCGTTTTGTCCTTGTTGTGACTTGCTTAGTTGCGTTTTGTTATACCACCAACCAAAACCGAGTCAACTCGGTAATTGTACCGCGTTATGACCCCGGTCAAGACACACTAAGTCAAACCGGTCACTTAAGAGTCAAAGGGCAAGACAAAAAGGTAGAAGTAAGAATAGACAGACTCAATTGATTTGAACTAAACTACAACAACCACCTAAACATCATCATCAACAGCCAACAATAACATCGTCACAATCATCACAATCAAATCCGACTCGATCTACCTATTCCATCCTCACATATATAAATCACATCTACATCTCCATCTCCATCCACCATCAAGACTCAAAACTTAAATGTAAAATCTAATTGATCTTAGATTGTTCAATTATTTTCTCAAATATTCAAGATTTTTTAATTGAACATCAATATCATCATTGATCATGTGAAAGGTATAAAACCCCTCTTTTAATTTTCGAAATTAAAGAAAGAATAATAACAACTTTGTTTTATTCAATATTTTGTTTCGATCAAAACACATAACATTTGGCATTTTAAGTCCGTTTTTGGTTATTTTAGCTCGTTTTTAAAGGTAAAAGGTATGTGTAATTAAACACATACCAATCCAATTCTTGGTTATAGAGATTTGGTTCAAGGAAATATTACGATCAACAGGGTTTACTATGTCAAAGGTCTCAATCACAATCTTTTCTCGGTTGGTCAATTCTATGATGCGGATTTGGAGTTTGCATTTCGGAAATCTACGTGTTTTGTTAGAGATCTTCAGGGAAACGACTTACTAACCGGTAATCGTGGAACTGATCTCTATATAATTTCTCTTCAAGAAACAACTTCATCAACTCTAATCTGTCTCATGGCTAAAGCCTCACCAACTCAAGCATGGTTATGGCATTGAAGACTTTCTCATCTCAACTTCGACTACATCAACTTGCTTTCAAAGAAAGATGTTGTGATTGGTTTACCAAAACTGAAGTACGTCAAGGATGAACTATGTCCCTCTTGTGAAGTAAGTAAAGAAAAACAAAGTTCATTCAAGTCGAAGACTGTTCCAAGTTCAAAAGGACGGTTAAATTTGCTTCATATGGACTTATGTGGTCCAATGCGGGTTGCTAGCATAAATGGGAAGAGATATATTCTGGTAATTGTCGATGACTACTCCAGATATACTTGGACACTCTTTCTATGTTCCAAGGATGAAACACCAGAAGTTTTAAAAGACTTTCTCATGATGATCTAAAGAAATCTTCAAGCCCTAGTAATTTCTGTTCGCACTGACAGAGGCACTGAGTTCTTAAACAAGACACTTAATGCATTCTTTAAAGAAGAAAGAATTGAGCATCAAACTTCTACACCTTGAACACCCGAACAGAACGGCGTTGCCGAAAGACGAAACTGCACTCTTATTGAGGTTGCTTGAACGATGCTTTCAGCTTCTAAACTTCCTTTATTCTTTTGGGCTAAAGCAATTGCAACCGCATGCTATACTCAAAACAGATCAATCATCATCCTAACTCATGAGAAAACAGCAAATCAAATCATTAATGATAGAAAACCCTTAATTAAACACCTTCACATCTTTGGTTGCACTTGTTACCTAACCAGAGATGGTGAGAATTTAGATAAGATAAAAGAAAAAGGGGATCCGTGCATTTTGGTGGGATACTCCACTCAGTCAAAGGGATATCGTGTCTACAACAAGAGAACAAGGTTGATAGTTGAATCCATCCATCTCAAATTTGATGAGATCAAAGAGATGTCTGAGATGTTTGTTGCTAATGTCACTTCAGGCCTCGTTCCCCAACGACAAAAGGCGTCAGATTATGACAACCCTGACCCCGCACCAGAACTACAAAAATGTTTCTCCTTCAGCAGATACAACAGTTCCATCACAACAGGAGTTGGATATTCTTTTTGGTCCTTTGTACGATGAATTTTTCAATGATGGTACTTCTCGTGTGAATAAGTCTTCTTCTCCCACCGACAATTCTATTAAAAAAGACACACTACATTCAACGCATATTCAACCTACATTTGAACCGACAACTCCAACAAATGTTCATGCTGAGGAAAACAACGATAATCAAGCAGAATTTACCAATCCTTTCTGTACACCGGTACAAGAAATTGCTGAGTCTTCCTCACGCAATATTGGTAATTCAAATGTGCATACCTTCAATCAACCTCAAGATTCCGAATACCGATGGACAAAAGATCACCCGTTAACTCAAGTTCGTGGAAATCCATCCAAGCCAGTGCAAACAAGACGACAACTTGCAACAGATCCTGAAATGTGTATGTTCGCACTCACCGTGAGTATTGTTGAACCGAAAAACATTAAGGAAGCAATGGCTGATTCTGCATGGATAGAAGCAATGCAGGAAGAACTTCATCAGTTTGACAGACTACAAGTCTGGGAACTCGTTGACAAACCTTTTGGCAAGAACGTAATCAAGCTAAAGTGGTTATGGAAAAACAAAAAGGATGAAGACCAAACTGTAATTCGCAACAAAGCACGACTTGTAGCAAAGGGTTATGCTCAGGAAGAGGGTATTGATTTCGAAGAATCATTTGCTCCAGTTGCTCGCTTGGAGGCTGTCAGGATTTTTGTCGCATATGCTGCACACAAGTCTTTTCCAATTTATCAGATGGACGTGAAAACGGCATTTCTTAATGGTCCATTGAAGGAGGAGGTTTATGTTGCACAACCAGACGGATTCGTTGATCCTGATCATCCAGACAAAGTTTACCGTCTAAGGAAAGCTCTATATGGATTAAAACAAGCTCCGAGAGCCTGGTATGATGAACTCTCAAAATTCCTGATTTCCAAAGGTTTTACTAAAGGTATCATTGACCCGACCCTATTCACGATAAAATACGGGGAGGACATTCTACTTGTGCAGATTTACGTTGATGACATTATTTTTGGTTCCACAAACCCTAAATTTTCAAAACGTTTTGAAAAATTAATGCACGGTAGATTTGAGATGTCCTTAATGGGGGAAATGAAATTCTTTTTAGGACTTCAGATCCACCAATCCCCACGCGCCCACGAGGTATTTTTTTATCACAATCAGAGCCAAATATACTTTAGAGATTCTGAAAAAAAAATGGTATGGAAAAAGACAAAGCATTTGGTACAAACCATGGCACGAAACCTAAATTAATGAAGACTGAGTGGTGAACCCGTATACCGAAACTGACTATCGTAGCAAAATTCGGGTCACTCAATGTATCTGAACCTCTAGATAGAATCAGACATAGTCAGCTGTATGTTATTGGCAGTTATCAAGCAAGACCGACTGAAAAACACCTCAAAGAGGTTAAAAAGGAATCGTTCGATACATAAGAGGTTACCATTCCATATGGGACTCTGGTATCCGAAGGTTCTGGCTTTGAACTTCTAACAAACAGCTTTTTCAGATGCCAGATCATGCCGGTTTGCCTGAATACTCGCAAAAGCACTTCTCTTCTGGAGGAATACCGTTCCTATTTGATAAGTTAGTCAGTTGATGTCAAAGAAGCAGGACTGTACTGCAGATGTCATCAGCAGAGGCTGAAATACGGTGCGTTATCTGCAAGTTGGCCTCAAGTATTGTGGATGCTGGACATACAAGCTTCAAATTATGGCTTCATCCTACAAACAAAATACCTTTGTAATTGCGATTCTCAGTCGCCATAGAGCAAATCTCAAGCCACCCCGTACACACAGCTTCCCGTACCAAGCAAAATTCAACACAAGTCCATACACGGTATCAATTTCATCAAAGAAACAAGGTGAAAATGGAAATAATTTAACTATACTTTGTCAGAACTGAATACCAATGCTGATATGTTTACTAAAGCCCTTCCTGAAAGAAATTTCAAGTATCTTGTCAGAACAAATTGGTAAGAGAGTTTGACTCCCAAGCAGAACTAAGTTCTGAACAAAAGACACGCTTTACTTCACAAACAACAACATGTACATATTTGAAAAAAAAAATATATAAAATTTCAAAAAGCAAAATACAAAAACAAAAAAAATAGAACATTTTACAAAAATAGTTCGTCTCGACATGTCGCTTGAATCGGATAACATTTACGTACCTAGAAATGTTTTACTATCACACGGCGGTAAATGAAGTCAAACAGAGTATAAAATGCTTTCAAAACATGTCATTTCTAAGTTTCTCTTATGCTTATGTCCAAATATCGTACGTAACCCGGACTTCAATAAAGAAAGTATTAATCTATAAAGCTATCCTTATCCTAACAACGAGAAATTCAACGTTCTTTCTACTCGTTCTTGAGCTTTTCTTACAAGACATTCAAAGTTTTAAACTCAAGAAAAAAGGATATGTGGTACGCATATTTCGCTTACCCTTAATTGGAAGAAGTCTTCTAACATTATGTTTTCAAAGTTGAACATACTATTTTTCAAGATTTCTCACTTGACAATTCATAATCTTTCAAAATGTTGTCAACACTCCACCAATCTTTCAAGGGGTGTTTCTTCGAAAAACAAGTTTAATGAAGTTTTGGATACATCATCTCACGACCATTCTTATGAATTCAACCATTCCCAAAAAGTCTCTTAACAAACACAAGGATAAATGACAAGTCAATAGAATGATATTTATAAGATGACTAAGTGTTCAACCTCAATTTTATAATCAATTTACAACTTGGTAACATAGTTTTTGGTCCAACCATATGTAAAATTGAGAGGGGGAGCAAGATGACACATTCCAAATAAATCATAGCTCAGCTCAACATTTTTCCCCATAAAGGGATTGGGGGGAATGAGTTCCTTTCACAGACAAATGTTAATCACACGTATTTCAAAATCTAGTGACTTAAGAATTTAAAATAAGTGAGAAAAGGAATAAAATGTGAATCTAAAAGACTCAAAGTGCTATTCGAAAAAGGTTTTTATGGTTACGATCTCATACCCTACAACATCTTATTTCACGACGATTCTGAAGACATAAGTGTAAGTAGGTATTTGATCCTTAGTTCCAACCAGAACCGGGAGGATCTACCCAAAGGACACCCATAGTTAGAAATAGCATTCCTTAGGTAAGATTGGAGATGAATGTGTAAATAGTTGAAGAATGCTGACTAAGATTGAGCTGATTACACGGAACAGATCACAAACATGTTAGTAATGACATCTCGGTACATTGAAGGTGAAGATTTAAATGAATTGTATGGAAAAAGGGTGAAAAAGATGAGCCCTCCACACAAACTTATGCAAAACCGGGACAAATACATATGCTATCAGAAATCACAATGTTGATTGCTGACATGAGGACGACATCCTGGACCCCAGTAGATGCAATGCACAACCTTTCCAGCCATTCGGTTTTCTCTCAAAAAAAACTTGTCTCTTGCACGGAATACACCACGACTTCTATGACTTTCTCACTACAGTTAGTTAATAATGAATAGGTGTCAGTCTGCTCCATCCACCCGCTTTACTAAAACCAAAACGCACTAATCGAGTCTAGAGCCAAGAGATCAGTCAAAGTAAATCCTCATTAGGACAACATTACATGACAAACATCATGTTGAACTATCATTAAATTCACAAGCTGTTAACAAGAGTACCTAACGCATTAGCCTTGTGATTTTTCGAGAACAATCCTAGTGATACTTATGTACTCCACAATGAAGAGGAACTCCTGGCTTGAGCCACATCAACAAGCTCTTTGGTAGGGACAATGCGAGATTCTATATGAATCAAACTTGTGTCAACTTGAAGAAAACAGATGGTGCGATACAATGTGAATCAAACTTGTTCCAGGAAATGGAATTTGACGGCTTAATCAAAAGGATATAACTATCTGATTCACTCTTACCGTGTTGTCTGCTTTGAGACGTTCCGGTAATGAGAACAAGCAAGCATAGTAAATCTAATAC
The DNA here is from genome assembly GCA_026074375.1 of Tanacetum coccineum. Lineage (NCBI taxonomy): Eukaryota > Viridiplantae > Streptophyta > Magnoliopsida > Asterales > Asteraceae > Tanacetum > Tanacetum coccineum. Next base: position 29,843 of record BQNB010035958.1, on the reverse strand, counting down.
ATATGTGTTAGAAGATCCTACGCTTTGAGCTGGAAACCCTGTCAAGGAGATTCTTTGAGTCTACCTAATCACAGGTACAGTATTTATACTGTAAACGTCCTAACGGACCGGAGGGTTAGTCTAACCAAATCACGGATACGAATGACAAAGCCATATTCGTCACGCCTACCTATTATTGCGAACTGGTTTAATTCAGGATAAATAAAGATGGAGATGGTGATGCCTCATCCAGCTGGAGTCTAATTCATTCCACATGCTCATAGCTCCAAACTACAAAGATCAACTAGTAAGCATCAAGATTTCATGAATCCATGAAAGCTCAAGAATTAAAGACAAAGACTTCCGCAGCAAACTCTTGATATTAAAGATAACTCTCAGCACGTCAAAGCTTACGGGGGAGATTGTTACAGCTTATCAAGATGATCAAAGTATGAGCATGTTTTGTCAAGACACAAGATCGCAAGGTGGCAAAGACGATCAAAACGAAAGGATAAAGATGTAAAGATCTCGGTCATAAAGACGAAGTCGAAAGACAATGACAAAGGCTCAAGATCAAAGATCACGAAAGCAGAAGAACACGCCTACAACGACTCAGAGAGACCAAGACCCACAAGACTTAACGACAAAAGCAATCTCATCTGAATCTCAAGAAGAGTGTCTCATGAACTCACTTCGGGGGACGATTGTTAGCCACAAAATATGAGTCTAACAATGAAAGTATCGTTCATAATAAAAATAGTCTCGTCACTAAAATAATATACTTGTAATATGGCTACACGTGTAATAACGGCTCTTAAATGTAATCTAACCGGTCCACTTGTATCGGGCAAAGCCCAAGTAACCCTGAGCCCGGGCCCTAGAAATACCAAGGCATGAAAGCCACTGGTATATAACTATAAATACCCTCTCCAGAAGGAGAAGGGTTTGGATCTTGTTAATTCTCATTTGTAATTTGCAAGTAATCTTCCATCTTTTTCTTATCTCTACCTTTCTCTCTCTAACTTCTCTCTAAACTTCTTCCATATTTTCTAATCTTAATTTCTGTGTCATATGAAGTGAAATGATCATAAGGACCGACATGATTCTTCTTTACATTGTTGATTAAATTCCGCGTAATCAATAATGGTTAATCATTGTTTCATCATTGTTCCTTTAGATTTATCTAAGACAACAAACCCTTTACAAGCTACAGGTTAAGATCCATTAAGAAAAGGGATCCTACATTTTGGTTTCAATCCTCGAGAGATTCTTCCATTTCATTTTCCAATGTTAAGTCGATTCTCTTTGGGAACAAGTTCAAGGTCAAGCTTGTTTTGTTGAGCAGTGATGGAAGTCATGATTCTGCTAAGAGTTGTCATATACAGTTTATACACAAACAAATATATATAACACTGATAGACATTCTAGGTCATGATTCAAGATTATTGATGCAAAAATAGGGTTTACAACAAGAGATAGGCAAACAAATACTAGGCAACACTTTGATACAAGGGCACACAATGCAACGGACTGATACACATGAAACTAGGATACACACAAGACATATAACACATATACTATAGGAAAACTAGTAGAATCAAGGCAAACACTTAGGATTTCTAAGGAAAATTACACCTAACCTAATCATTAAATGACAAGATAAGGATAAATTACACTTAGATCAGGTTATGAGGTTGAATTACCAAGATTACTAGATTAATTCGAATAGAAAAAATCAAGTATAGATAGCCTCATTATTCGTGTATTGATCGCCTATTCTAGTTTAACATATATTGATCGCCTGTTTTAATTAACCATGTATTGATCGCCTGTGTTAATTGAACATGTATTGATTGCCTGTGTTATTTAAACATGTATAGATCGCCTGTTGTATTTAAACATATATAGATCGCCTATACAAAAACGTATTGATCGCCTGAGTAATCAAGATTGTATAGATCGCCTGTATAGTTATTTACGTATTGATCGCCTGACCACTTGACATGTGTATTGATCGCATGTTTTACAATACATACGTATAGAACGCCTATGCAATTTTTATTTAACCATTTTCACACCCCTTTAAGCATCTAATCACACTCAAATATGACCATATAGCATCATTTTATCATTCAAACAACTTTCAATCACAAATTAACCAGAAAATTCTTGACATAAGTCAAGTTCGAGCCACAATGACTCGAAAAACTTACAACTCTCAAGATTTTAACACAAGCAAGTTATTTAACACACAAGTGCACTTAATCACTCATTATAACACTTCTTAAACCCAAAACCATAAACTTTTTCAAGTTTTTACATGTTTTCAATTATTTTCGACACCAAGAATTGAATAAAACTTAAGAATGAGTCATCCCCATTAAAAACTGGTATGGGTACAACAACTAGACCCCTAAGTGACAAAAACCATTCTTTCAATTTCACTTTTCATCCACTTTTTAAGATGTCTCAATTTAGATTAAAATTAGGGTTTTTCGAGTTGTAATCCACGGTTTGGTCACATATATGGGTATTGAAATAGTCAAACGCGTGTACCTTAAGCTTAGACTGAAGATTGAGCAAGTTATTGAGGTTTTAAAGGTTATCAATGGAGGATTGAAGGTTTTGTGAAGTGTTTGTGTTCGTGTGGTACAAGGAGCGGGCAAGGGGGTTTTTGTTTAAAAACCTTTTTGGGTTTTTGACAGAATTGCCCCCTAGGGTTTAATAATACTTAGATTTTTCATTAAACTATTCCTAAGGCTTAACTAAGTTTACCAAATTGCAAAACTAGCCCCTAAGGTTTAGTCAACAAGGAAAAAGATTCACATATTGCATTAAAACCCTTATAAGATTAAACATATTGCAACTAAAGCCCAATTAAGTTGACATTTATCAACTCCTCTTTCATTATTCACCCGACACCTTTAAAACATTTTCCGTTTGACACGTTATTAATTATGAAAAAGATGATTTTGACAGTTTCTCCCTCTCAAATAATGACCTGTTTTCTATTGAAAGAGTTGTAGTCGTTATTTGATGGATCAAAATTGTCTTAGAAAAACGATGATTTGTTAAATCTGAAAGATGATTATTGTAAATTTTGAAAAGCAACACCCACTAAAATAAGATTTCTCTTATTTTGACACATAAGCGCACTGACACATACACTTACTGATTATAAGAAGCACGGGTTATGATGCAAAATAATAACAAGCCTTTGAATGAATATAAAGTAATTCATTCTCGAGAAAAATTAATTCCCGTTGTAAGGTCAAGTTGTCTTTTTGACGACATACTTGCCTTGAAGATGAAGACCGGGTCACTATATGAAACAATAGCAAGCCATTTTGGCATGTTTTGAAAGCTTTTTGAACTTCTGCTCGAACTTCATTTACAGCCTCGTATCATTATTGAATGACATTTCTAAGGTTGTAAATATTATCGATTTTCAGAAGACATGCCATAAATACATATTTTTATATTTTTCTAATTTTCTGATTTTTTTCTTTTGTTTTTGTAAAATTATATAAAGGAAAATCTTTTTTTGTTTATGTTTTCATATATACATATGATACAGGATATGAGTTACCACCATCACTTGTCCATTTCCTCTGCCAGACGTTTCAACGTTTCCGAAGACATGCTTCGCATACCTAGCTTATCAATCAAGAAGTTAAATCTCTCTCGAGGCAAAGGTTTTGTAAAGATGTTAGCCAGTTAGTATTCAGTCCGGACAAAGTATAGTTCCACGATTTCATTCTCCACTTGTTCCTTTATGAAATGGTAGAGAATATCAATGTGCTTTGCTCTAGAGTGTTGAATGTTGTTGCAACATAAAGCAATCGTAATCTTGTTATCGCATTACAGAGGAATCTTATTGAATTGAAAACCATAATCTGTTAGTTGTGAACGCATCCAAAGGATTTGTGAGCAACACCCAGATAAGGTAATATATTCAGCCTCTGTACTCGATATGGAAGTGCTCTTTTGCTTCTTGGAAGACCAGCTAACAAGTTTATCACCTAAGAACTGAGCGCTTCCTGATGTACTACGTCTTGTGTCCTGACACCCCGTGTGATCGACATCTGAATAAGCTGTGAGTGACATATTGGTATCCTTTGAGTACCAAAGAACCATGTTAATGGTTCCATTAGGGTATCGAAAGATCCGTTTCACAGCATGTAAATGCTTTTCGGTAGGCTTAGCCTAATACCAGGCACATAAGTAGACAACATAGTTATGGTCAGGTCTACTAGCTGTAAGATACATTAAGGATCCAATCATGCCACAGTAAAGTGTAGCATTAACTGGTTTCCCATGTAGATCTTCATCCAGTTTCTTTTTTTTCAATCATGAGTGTGTCAACAGAATCAGTAGTATTTAAACCATATTTTTTAAAGATTTCAGAAGCATATTTAGATTGGTTTATGAAGATGCCTCTGGGACTTTGAGAAATTTGTAATCCTAAAAAGAATGACATTTGCCCCATCATCTACATCTTGAACTTATTGGTCATCTGTTTAGCAAACTCATCACACATGGCAGTATTAGTTGATGCAAATATTATATCGTCAACATAAATTTGTACCAGTAATATGTCGTTTCTAGTATGCCATGTGAAGAGTGTTGGATCAACTGCACCTTTCGAGAATTGTGGAGAAATAAGGAAGCTTGACAGCATATCATACCATGCACGTGGTGCTTGTTTGAGACCGTAAAGAGCCTTTTTGAGCTTGTACACATGTGATGGGTTATCCTGGTCAACAAATCCTTCTGGTTGTGAAACATAGACCTCTTCTTTAAGCTCGCCATTTAAGAAAGCCGTTTTGACGTCCATTTGGTAGATCATCGTATTTTTATGAGTGGCATAAGCAACGAAGATACGAATGGCCTCTATTCTAGCAACTGGTGCAAATGATTCCTCAAAATCGATACCCTTTTCTTGTCTGAATCCTTGAGCAACTAGTCGAGCCTTATTCTTTAGTACCCTGCCAGATTCATCTGTTTTGACCTTATAAATCCATTTAAGTTTGATCAAGAACACGTTGTTTGGACACGGCACCAATTCCCAAACTTCAAGTCTTTCAAATTTATGAATTTCTTCGTGCATTGCATCGATCCATGATGGTTCGGTCATTGCTTGTTTGAAGTTCTTCGATTCTACTGAAGTTAGGAAGGCATCAAAATAACACCACATGGCATCGGTGTTAAGTTGTTTCCTGGTAGATACAAAGCGCGAAGGATCACCGATCACATTTGCTATAGGATGATCCTTAGTCCATCTACCAAGGTGTTCAAATGGAGTGTGGAGTGGTATCACATTAGATGATGATCCTTGAGAAGTCGAGTCTTCATTTGAAGATTCATTAAGAGGATCAGCATGAAATGTTGGTGTTTTTGGTGATTCTTCAAAACCTTGAGAAAAATGATTGAGAATGTTCTTGTGATGTTGGAATACTTGTTGATGGAGCATCCTGGTCAATTGAAGTAGACACAGGAGAATCAGCTAATACTTCAGCTCTTGGAGTGGCAACTTCTTGAACTGGAGATACAACAATTGTTGGAGGGTTAAAGAACTCATCGAACATTGGTTGGAACAAACGATCCCAGTCAATCTTCGTATGGTGGAATACAAGATTGGTTGAGAAATAGGGTTTGTACGAGTCCTGTACAGGGGGTAAGAATTCATATAATGAAGCCCGTCCTATCGAATTGTCAGAAACCATTGCTGTTAGCCTCAATCGAACGTACACATGTATTGTTTAGTAATTATCCGGTCCTTCGGTTGTTAATTCTGAACGGTTTTCTTTGTCGGCCGCTAACCAACAAAATCCAAGTCTCTTTTCATCAAATACCCAATCTTTTATGTCATTGGTAGGATAACACAGTACCAAAGACATGAAAGAATGATAAGTCTGGTTTCTTGTCTTGCATAAGCTCATATGGAGTTTTGTTGTATCGATGACGGATTAAAGAACGGTTTTGGGTATAACAAGCAGTATTGATAGCTTCGGCCCAGAGAAATAATGGAGATTTAGAAAATATCAGCATTATACGAGCAGCTTTAACAAGAGTCCGATTTCGCCTTTCGACAACACCGTTCTGCTGAGGAGTGCGAGCTACAGAAGTTTGATGTGTGATGCCCACATTTTCATACCATTCCCGAAGTGTCTGATTGACAAATTCGGTTCCATTATCTGTTCGAACATTCCGGACTGTGGCTTTTAAATGAACTTGAATGTTTTTAGTGCGAGCTTCATCTTTTGTCTTTAAAAATTTAACCCACTTAAATCTTGAGTAATCGTCGACTATCACTAAGATATACCTTTTCCCGTTAATACTAGCCACACGCATCGGGCCACTCAAATCTATATGCAAAAGATAAGGTTTCTCTTGATTCGTGTCTTCAGCTTTGGGTTGATGAGAGGATTTCTTGCTTTTCCCTAATGTACATGCTGAACCCAAATGATCTTTTTGAAATTTAAGTCTAGGAATTCCTCGTGCAAGACCGTCTTTGGCTAGCTTGTTCAAGGTACCGAAGTTGAGATGAGATAATCGATGGTGCCATAACCAGCTCTTAGTCTTTGACGCTTTGGATAGAAGACAGATCGAATGTGATTTAAGCATGTCATCAAGAGAAATTATGTACAAATTTGTGTCACGGGACCCTGAAAGTAGATCAACACCTTCTAAATTGCGAATAAAGCAAGTGTTTTTCCGAAATGCAACTTCAAGATCCGCATCACAAAATTGTCCAACAGAAAACAAGTTATGTCCAAGCCCCTCAACGTAGTATACCCTTGAGATAACAACATTTCCCAGCTGATAGTCACCATACCCCATAATCCTTGCAATCTGGTCATTCCCGAATCTAACAGTACCTAGAAATTTACTAACAAAGTTCATGAGCTGAGAGCGATTCCCTGTCATGTGTTTCGAACATCCAGAGTCCAGATACCAGAGTACAATCTGGACAACCTGTCATGACAAGAGAAGAAGACGATGGAATATCTGTAGCATTGGATCCCCAAGTTTGATTGGGTTCCGAGTGGTTAGCATTCTTAGATTCTACAATCTTAGCTATTTTACTCAAACCTATGTTTTTAACATTTTTGGGTTTCCTGCTATAGACTTTTATCTCTGGTTTTTGTATTTCATCTGAGTGGGAAGTGGTTTGCTTAGGAGGCACTACGTTAGTTGAGGTGAACCTAGTTAAAGGGCACAAATTACCAACTATAGTGAAAGTTTTGCCTGTTGGTTTCCACTTAAATCCTACTTTAGTGAATACATGACCCGTAGGTTTCCAAACATTTTGTTTTCTATGTTTCTTAGCCGATTTTGTACGTATTCCACGTTTGCACAAGAATCAAGAACATATATCATGAACACCAACAACATTGATTTAATAACTAGCACAGAGAATTTTAGAATATCGCATTGACAGTGAATGCTGAACATCAACATCACAACAGGTTTTAACAACACGGATATCGTTTATTAACTTTTCTAGGTTGGGATTCTATTTTATTCTTCTTGGTTTTTACGAGATCCTATCATTCTTTTTATTGCCTGGAGGCTTTGATCCCTAATTACTAGTAGAACACTTCACTCCTGTAGAAGACAACACAGGTGTGTTAGAATCTGATGAATTAGAAGACTCTACCTGTTTATTGTTGCTTAAGGAAGTGAGAGGTTTAGTAAAGAGAAACAAACTTTAATTTAACCTAACTTTTTGACATGTTCATGAGTAACATCCCTTCCTAGTAACTAGGTGTATCGCATTAGGCACTATTCTTGAACATATACAAGCAACTCCTGAATTCTTGTGACATGCTTACAAGCAAGGTCTAACTCACCATCTAAAGGTTGGTTCGCCTTAGCTTGTTCGACTATTTCCCAAACAATATTAGCTTGTTTTTTAGTGTGTCTAAGGTAGTCTATGTGAGCTTCCCTATTTTGCAATAACTTAGGAACCAATGGTACAAAATCAAGCTTGAACATGCCTGGAGCAATAGTGGTGGCAAAGGTTTGTGTACAGCATTCTCAATAATTTCTTTCCCTTTTATTTTTCGTAAATCATTTTTCAATGATGTTATCACAAAAACCTTGTCTTGAAGTTGACCTTTTAAATCCTCATTTTCCACAGATTTTAAGTTAAGTTTGTTAATTAAAGAGTCACTATGTTCTTTATGACGAACATGTGTCTGTTTGATTGTGTCAAACTGATCTTTAAAAACATGTTTCACATGATTAATTTCATTACAAAGACGTTTATTCTCAGAAATCAATTTTGCCACACTATTTTCTAGTTCCTCATTTATTGGCTCAAATTCACATATATCATGATTAACGTTCTCTTCCTGGCTGTCTCATTGCAAAGATCTAATAGTAACCTTTAACTTCTAAATGGTCGGTCTTTGTTCTGTAACCGACATTCAAATCATGATATCAAGATTCTTGAATTTCAACACATTTGATTTAACACAAGATTCATCTTTTTGAAAACTTCTTGTTTTCATGCATTGATACTTCAAGAGAAATACAATGATTTTTTCAGTTTGAGTAATATTTCAAAAGATTATACATAGAGCATCAATATATCATTCTAACATCATTTTAATATGAATTAACCACATAAATCTTGATTCTTGACATGTTCGACCCGAATGAACACAGGAAACCTAAAAGATTCAAGATTTCACACAATTGTATTAAATAAACACTCAAATGCACTCAAACAGTCATTATAACAATTCTAAACCCAAACCCATGAATATTTTCAAGTTCTTGCCCATTTTCAATCATTTTTGACATCAAGAATCAATCAAAACCCATGAAGAAGTTAACCCCATTTAAAACTGTTTTGGGCATAACAACTAGACCCTATTTAGACCAAAACCCCTCAATCAATTTATCTTTTTATCAACTTTTTGATGGTGACAAAAATTAGGTTGAATTTAGGGTTTTTCGAGTAGAATTCCACAATTCGGTCATATATATGGAAGTTGTAATGTTAATACACGTGTATCTTATGCCTAAAACAAAGATTGAGCAATATCTTGAAGGTCTTGAGATTTAACAATGAAGGAAAAAGGTTTATGAGTGTGTTTTTGTTCGTGTGTTTAACAAGGACGGGTCAAGGGGGTGTTTATGTTTGAATCTTTTGAGATTTGATATAAATGCCCCCTGAGGTTTAATATCAGTTAGTCTATTTAATTTTTCATAATCAATAGGTTTATGAGAAATTTTCTTTGCAATAACTTCAGGATCATTTGCTTTTTTAAACATTTTTGATCGACTCTCTTCTTCCAAAATCAATGTTTTTTCATCATCAATCACAGGCACATCAACATATGTATTAGACATAACAACACCATCATACAAGGTTGGTTTTATCCGCTGATCTTTCTTAAGATAAAACAGATTTTGATAACCTAGAGCTTGTTTGTGTGTATTATCATAAAACGCTTGTGGCTTAGTTAACATGTGTACTGTTTGAGCAGATTGACCCACCTTATAAACAATATTATCAAGTTCCTTAATCTTCTTTCTCAAATCAATTTTATTTTCCATATATTTATTTTCTTTTTCTTTGGATTCATTTTTGAAAAATGTAAAAGTTTTGAATAAAGATTCCTTTTCTTTGATTTGTTTAGAAAGATTTTGCTCAAGTGAGTCAATTTGTTCTTTGAGTGCAAGTTTCTCCCTAATCATACCATCCATTTGAGAATCAATCATTTTTTCACAACTACTTAAATCAATATTAAGACGTTGTTCAAAAGTTTTGACCTTTTCCTTATATCTCTCTAACTCAGCGGTTATTGATTCATTTTTTTGTTCCTTATTAGCCTTTTCCCAATTATTTACATGATTAATCATTTGTTCAGACATTTGTTCAATCACAGACAAAATCATTGAATCTTGTTGTGCCTGCAAATTAGTATCTTGAACAGTTACCTGTTGTGTTTCTTACAGATATTGAGAATATGCAATGATATTGCTATCACTAGATATCTCATTATCTGTAAAATCCATAACTGTATTATGGTTATAAAGTTCTCAGAGTTACCTATTTCCTCATCATTCATAAAGTGACCTATTCCATTTTATATAACATTAAGTGTGTTCAAAAGCTCCTAAAGTGAGGTGCCTTATGTGCAGACATAATATGTATATCAGGTTACTACAGAAAAAAGAATAAGATGTGTTTGGATCATGATACTATAGAAATTAAGAACAAAGTGTGTTTGTATCAAATTATTAGACAAGCGTGTTCGAATTAGATCATGTCACAAAAGTCACAATATGTGCTGTCAAAAAAATTGAGATTGTTGTTGCCTGTGCGTTTGGATTTATTACTGTTATTTGCTTTGAGAAGTGTTGTTTGGTTTCTGAGATCACAGTGTGCATATTATGTGTTTTGGCTTCATCATATAGAGTTTTTAGTTTGGTTTTTCAAAATAAACAGATGAGGTAACTGATGTAATGTTTATCCGTGGTAAATGTTAATAAAAAGATCAGGTCACCGATGCAATGTTTATCCTTGGTAAATGTTTACATATGTTTTAAAAATACTTTATTCACTTAAAAAAAGAACGTTTGTTTGTTCTATATCGAAGAACTGATGCGCTCGAGAAGTTCTTTTCTGAGGCACTAGCCTGATATGCCTTATCCGGGTAATAGATACATAACTGAATTCGGTAATTGGCTTATATACGATGAGACAGATTATAACCCACTGGAGTTGCAGTCCAAATACGAGCGACTATACGTCTCTTTAACCACATAACATAAGCGTGTGTATGACACCATCACAGTCCTACATAAATGAACAAACAACAACGAACGTAAAAAGGTTCACGGAATGGACATTGGCAATTGACTGATTCAAGATCATAAAATATGAAGACCAAAACGCATCGATGTTTATTATAATAATTGTTACAAACATAAATTTTTATCCAATAACTCACGCATTATGTGATTATTTGATTCATATATTATTAGAACCTGTTTACATAAACTGTTTTTCTTACTTTATTTATGCATATAACTTCTTACAAAATAAATTCTTTAAACTACACCCGGAGTTACTAGGGTCTTTAAGCTAGTAAGCAACTCTAAAATAAAGTACCTCAGCTGCTAGTAGTTCTTAAATCAAAAGACAAAAAGAAATCATAAAGTGCTATCAGTCCTGTTCGATGTTTGAATTCGAGCTGAGTTTCGGTTCATTTTTCGTTAATTTAGTGGCTGAATTCTGTTTGTTCGAGTTTGGGAATTTACTCGGGTTTAAATTGATCGGTTTGTTTTCGTGTTTGGGCTTCCGGTTCGATCGTGTCTCGTTAAACTTGTGTTCAAGCGGTGTTCGAACTCATGTTCGATTTGGTCTCAATCTGCCTTCGTACGTATTGCTTAGAGGTAAATTTCAAACTATCATTGTCATATACTGGTAACTAAGGAATACTGGTTACAGGCTAACTTATAAGTAGAATATATCCAAAAAAAGTAGAATATATATATGGTCACTATCACTATTATTAATTGATAAAGAAATTGTAAAAAAATAGACTTTACGTTGGAACCAAGAAGTAAACATGATTAAGTAGGTTGTTGATATTAAATTATATGCTCCTAACCTTTTGAAATGAAACGAAGTTATCTGATTTCTCAAGTCTAATATATTCTAATGTTTTTTTCTAAACGACCTCGTAAGTATAAAGATCCTTATATGTGTGATCTTTAGTTATAAAAGAAAGAAACAAAAGAAAGAAAAATAAGCCGTTTGAATATAAGCCTAATAAGTCGAATCTTCTTAAGCCACAAAACACGAAACCCATAACAAATAAGCCGTATCCAATAAGCTTAAATCACCACAACAAAACACGAAACCCACCCAAGGCGAGTGATACCAAATGTTAAATCTATCCTAAACAATGATCACTTCACTTGTATGAATCGAATAAGAAATAAAGAGAGGAGATGAGAAAGAATTGTAAAGAGAGAAACAAGAGAGAAGGTAGAGGATTATTCAAAGTGTATGTGTGAAATACAATGAACAACCTACCAACCCCTCTCCATGTGTGGAGTGGGTGTATTAATAGCATCCGTGGACGCCTAGAACTAAACTATGGGCCAGGCTCGGGTTTTGGTTGGGCTTAAACCCATAACTCATACACAATTATATTACAAATGAGCCCGTTACCCTTACTTCGCCTATTACAACACGTATTGATAAATGACCGAGTCTTACAGACTGAATGAACGAAGCTTCCTTGTTCGACTCATATTTTGAGGCTAACACCCATAATTTTTGCATACCACAAGGGCATGACCCGCCGAAAAAAACACATGGACAATATATGTGAAACCCGAGTAAACCTTAAGGACCATTTAAGTAATTAACACTTTTTTTATTATGGTTATCGTAGATATTATGGTGAACATACATTAACTTTCCAAATGTTAAGACTACAAATAACATGGTATTGGGCAAACCCCAACCCATTATACAAGGTACAATTCTGCAAATGAATACAAACTGACTAATACATCAAGAGAATACAAGACAACGATCTATGATGTAGCAGATAATAGTCCAAGCCTATTGATATATATGGTAGTACATATCTTAGACATGCTTCCAAATTATCAAATGTTCACCAAATTCTCTTACCAAAACCTCCTGACTACATTTCCCCTAATATGTTAGCTTAAAGCATTTAACCATCATCTACAAAGTTCTAATAAATCATATTGAGAGGCATCATCATATGCAGGTTATAACACCCTTACTTCTCAAAGAAGGGCTATACCCTAATTGACTACATTTCCTTATAGAATTCCAAACCAAAAGTCAACTAGCAGCTACAACCTCACTAGCTAGCCTTGGTCTGAAACGCAATCAGGCATCATCAACTGGGGAACACACATCTTCTGAGAGAAAACCAACTTAACCTCTGTGGTGATATAATACAAGGACCAAGTGGATATTAGTGTTCATAGACACAATTTATTGTAGCATTGTTATTTTATTGTGTTTGCCAAAGTGATTTTTTGGTAAATGCTTAGTTTTATATATTGTTCACATACATATTTTTCGATAGCATTGTTATTTATTGTTATTTTATTAAATGTTAAGTTTTTATAATTAATAATCACAATATTTATTTTATTTTGTTTCAAGATGATCTTTTGAGGCCAAGTCTAATGCGTACACTCACTTATTACTTCACTCCTTCATCATGCATTAAAAAGAAAAAGAACCATGTATAAAATAAAAAAATGGCGTGTTTATAAAATTAAGTTGTTAGATATAAAACATTTAATTAACATTTTATAGAGCATAGGGAAGCTTTAATGCATCTCCCAATTAAATGAGATTAAGATTTTAAGCCCACATTTTTTCACCACTAAGAAAAAAGTAAACACCCCTTGAAACTCATATAAGTCATCTTTATCAACGGATGCATTTTTACTAAGCGGAAGGCAAGATTTAGCATTTCTCAAATTTTATGCAGCAACCTCCTTTTTTTTAAACAGTTTGTTGAACTTGAAGCATTTTCTATCGAATACGCCATGTAATATAGTACGTTTGGAATTTTGTGCACTTTTGATCGTAAGACGCAATTAGATATAATTGTATGCATAAAGAATAGCAAAAATGTTTCATCTTGATTTTACCAAAAATATGACTTTTGCAACGGATTTTCTCATTGCAAGTCTCGCAAAATTAATTTATACCATTGCAGTTTATTACTCCTACCGTCCCAATTTAATAGTTTACATTTTCTTTTTTGGATGTCCCAATTTAATTGTTCACTACTAAAAATAGATAGAGAAGTTTGATCAAGTTTACTCTATTACTCTTTATAACAACCCACAATTTTCTTCTATGTAATTATCCATCTATTAAATTAGATGCAATTTTCCTCAGTGTAATTTCCAT
>BQNB010035958.1:0-14013 GCA_026074375.1 Tanacetum coccineum | reverse complement strand
AAGAAACTTAAAAAGATAAAATCTTATCATTTAATCTATAATGTATCACGTTACTAGGGAATTTCATGTGAGGGGATTTCATTTGGGTAGACGTTTTGACGAGTTGCTGGATTTACGATTTAAAGTGTCCTAGCTCCTCAAACGTTTACTACATGACCTCTGGATTATGATAGCCCGAACAGTGATATGATATTTCCACAAACCAAAAGCATTTATGTTAAGCTTTATGAAATAAAGTTTTGAAACAATCAAACTAAGACTTGACATATTACCCCAGGTTGCGTGACGTGCCTGTTTACTCCCATTTGAATTAAATTTCAAATCAATCAACTACCTTATCAAGGTGAGTTCATAGTCCTACCTTTACATGTTTACTAAATCCTGTGGGGAGATACATGCTATAAACCATGAATACACGTATTTTCAACTGTATGATATCCTGATATATTATTGCCTAAGTACCTCTATTTGCCATAAGGCCCCACTATCATGAACCGTTAATTACTTGTAACCGAACGTACTAGTTGAGTAAGCGCGAATGCCGTAAATAGATCTATTGGGACTGAACTTCCCCTTTCGGGTAGATAACAACGCACTACCATACGGGCGCATTTCATTTGAGGAACTCCAGGTGTTTGGCAAAGCATCCGCTGGGGCAATGACTTGTGAATATCTTAAGGTTTCAGTGTCATGAGCTTAGTGCAATAATATGATATTATTTTCCATGATAATTGTAGTTGTACAATTATTACCACTTATGATGACTTGTATTTAGTTATTACATTTCAAACACTATGAATTTCACTCAACTGTTGTGTTGACCCTTTTAGCATGTTTATCTCAGGTAATTGAGCAACCTATGGCACGGAGTGACATTGGACTTGAGAACGTCCAACTAGTTATCATTCAAACTCTATGTTTTTATATGTATTTTGGGACCTCCTTTTGTAAAACTCTGGAATAATATTGAATGATAACTAAATTTTCCAAAATGTCTCTTTTGAGTCGTTTTCTATGATTATAACTGTTGATTCATGAAGTGATACCCCAATTTAGCATCCGCTGCTATATGTCAATTAAGGGGGTGTTACAGATTGGTATCAGAGCCTAGGTTATAGAGAACAAGGTTAAAACCTAAACTATAACTATTTTTTATCCAAGAAAGTCCTTCGTGCCACTACATTTCCTGAATAGTATGTAAAGATACATAACTATTAATTATATATAAATAATTTATGTTATTTACCACTGGGTTGTTACAGAATTATGTCTACATCCACCCACCCTATTATCGTCTTATCTAATTCTAATGTTGAGGATGATTTTTCCTCTACGAATACTCCTGACTATACCTCGGCTTCACCGGACTAAGCCTCACCGGACTAAGCCTCACCGGAAAACACTTCTTTTGATCCTTCTGGGGATTTATCTAAGGATCTTTTGGCCTCGCTAGCCATCTCAACTTTCCATGATGATCCATATATGAAGGTCATGCAAGCATATAATGCTACTAATGATGAGTCACCTATTCCACTTCTGTTCGACGACCAAACCCACAGAACCACCATTAACATCTCTAAAACTCCATCAAATCCCTCCATTATTACTCCAAATCACATAAAAACTAAACCCTAATCATCCCTACATTAACAATTACCTTTCTGTTCTCCTAAAATCAACATGCAATTATCTTTCTTAAATCTTTATTTTTGAAGATCCTATTGATTTGGTTTGTGAAAGAGGCTTCTAGGGTTTGATTGTAGTTTTTATTGCAAGACTTTATTAAAAGAAAAGTTAGAGTTTGATCTTTTGAGGTTGTTTGGGTTTCGGCTAAACAAGAAAAGGAAGGAAGAGAAATATTTTGATCTCTTTGTTAAATTCTATGGTGTTAGTAAGTGGTTTTCAAAACCCTTTTGTGTTAATTTAATTTTTTATTAATGCATGTGTTTGATTTTTAGTTTTTATGAGCATGCATGGTTCGATTTTGATTTGATTATAATCATAAAGTTTGATGATTATAGAATATGTTTATAAGGTATATATTGGCATTGCATGTGGGTAAATGATGATTAAAATAAGTTTTGAAGGAATTTAGAAGTGATTTGTAAGGGCAGTTTTAAATCAGTAGGTAAACGTGGATTTTTCTAAAGACTTTTGGCCTATAGCCTGTCATTGAATTACATGGTTGGATAGATATAGTTCTAAGGTTCATGTGGCGAATTGGATGGTTTATCAACTCCTCCGGATGAGAATGTTATGGCCAAATTGCTAAAACTAGTTAAGAACCGAGTCTCGGACTTCTTTGGGTGAAAAGTCCAAATATTTGTACTATAACATATAAATATTCATAACTGTAGGTGATAGGTAAACATTTAACTTAAACATGAGCGGTGGTTTTAGCCCTTACGAATAAACGGTTTGGGAACTACGCCAAAATTGGTGTTTGGTAGGAAAACTTGGGACTGCTGCAGACCAGCAGTATAAATGGGTTATTTGTAGCAAAATTTTGGCCTGATAAGGTCTGAATTATTTGATGGGATTGTATAAATAGGTTCAAGGTATATGTGTCGAGTTGGCTAGAGACATATCTCCTCCGGATGAGTGAGATATGGCCGTTTTTGGAAAACTAGTCAATTCTGGAACATCAATTGGAAAAGGGTTATAATACCAGATTTTTGCAAAACAATGTTGGGTTTAAAAAGATGGTTCAGTAGTAGACATCTTAGTCTAACATCTCCAAGTGGATTCACTTTAATATCTATCACGGTTTAAGATTTATAGCCGTTTCCGTAAGTAGTTAAAATTCAAAAAACTTTCTGGTTGTGTAGTCTGGTACTAAACTGTTAATTCCCATTGATTGGTAACTAAATAGATGATGAGGCCTAACATTATGGAAACTAGACTCGAAGGTATTTCCAAGGGTGAAAGCCACGTATTCATAGCCTTTACGGATTAGGATATATGGATCCATTAAGTCGGATTAAATCCAAAATCTGGATTTTTACGCTTTTTCTTGAAAGATAAAAAGTATAGAAATACATTATTAAAACAAGAGTTATTAAGAGAAACTTAGTAGGTGTTTAATTAGATATAAACTCAGGTTGTATACCAATTGAGGGATGAAAATACTTTGGGTAAGTTGTAATGCAATGTCGTGCATATCTTGAAGACATATCTCATGATCACGTGATTATTTTTACGTATTGACTTCTTTTATTATACTAAGACGCGTCACGCCTTTTAGGTGGTGCTTAGGCGTACTTTTCTCTCATTAAAAGATTCATCTACTTCTGATCTCTTTGCTCTAGCGGTGAGTTCATAGCCCTATCTTTTCTCTTTTAATGCTTTTCATAACTATTTTCGGGGTGAGAATACATGCTCGTTTTACAATAGCTATTGATTTGTTCTACTACATGGAGCGTTACATGAATGTTTTTACTAATGGCTTTTACTTGCTTACCACTGATTTCTTAATCATGGTTGTTTATATTGAATTTTAAAGCTTGATTTGCTTACTACATGATTTGAGACCATTGATTATCTGTTTACAAAACCGTGAGTTTTGAACATATTACTTGTTTTAAATGGGACACAAGTGCTTGAAGGGTATGCTTGACCCGCTTATGAAATTATATGCATGAGTCGCTATTGCCAAAGTCCCTAATTTCATGAACCGTTAGTCACCTTGTATGGGTAAATGCTAGTACAATTAATAGATCTATTGGGTTTGACAACCTTGTCCGGGGGTATGAATTGAATTATTTCGAGCACCCCACCTATCACCGGACAATTTGTATTGAGAATCCTACGTATAAGGCAATAATACCTACTTCAGGGGCAAATAAGAATGCATATGAGATGCATTACCGTCAAGGTTTTGGTGTCATGAACTCAATACGGTAATGTTGAATGATACTATGAAATACGGTCGCTGGCTGATCTTAAACCTTGTGGTCCACTACTAAACATTTCTTGGTTTATTAAATCACTACTTGGATTTCAGAATATAATACTTTGAAACGTTGTAATGCTACTTTTCTTACTGAAATATTACTTGAACTATTTTCAATACTACTTTTACTTAAACCTATGAATTCACCAACATTATTGTTGACGTTTTGCATGTATTTTCTCAGGTTATTATTTTGCTAGCTGAGCATTGGGAGCATTTGGATGCGTGTATATCAAAACATTAAGGACTCGGTTTTCTTCACATTCGATAACCATTTATCTTTAATTATACAATTGAGTCATGTTTGAACGCGTGTAACTCTTGTTAAAAGGAAATTATTGGGACCTATGTAACTCTGATATTTTATTAAATCGATTGTGACATTTTTTTTATTAAACTTCTCTTTTGAGGTCGTTTTCTGTAACTTATGTGTATGAACTATGAAGTAGCACCCCAAGTGGTATTCCGCTGCATTGTTGTGATTTTGAGGTTGTTACATCTCATTTGTTATTTCAAGTTTCGAACTCAGTTATAAACTAGGTCCCGAAACTCATTTAAAAATTTAATATTTTTTAAGACTTACAATTTGAAAATTCGATAAAAGACAAAATAGTTTTTACAATTAACCATTCTTATATACTTTTTGATTTCACAACATTATTCTTTATCATCTAAAACGACCCGTTCAACATTGCTTACATACTAAGTGACAAAATGACAAATTCTCATCAACAATCAATCGCGGACGCCGATTTAGAAAATCATCCACTAGTGCTAAAGAAGGGAAGTTATGTTCCGTGGGCAAGTCATTTTATGAGGTACATTGATTAGAAAAAGACATATGGGAAAATGTTAAAAGATTCGATTAATAATGATCCGTATCAAATGAAAGAAATGACTGACCCAGGGAATCTTACGGGTACTCCTAAAGTTCAACCTTTTAAACGCATGCAAAAGGAAAAAGATCTTAAGGGTGATGATAAGTTACGATTTGAGGCATATATTGATGCAATGAACTTTATTCTTCTTGGAATTCCAAATGATATAACTTTGTTGATGCTTGCAAAACCACCTAAGCAATGTGGAATCACATGAGATATCTAATGCAAGGAACTGATCTGAGTAAACAAGAAAGAGATTATCGTTTGAATAATGAGTTTGATTAGTTTACATCAGTAACCGAGGAATCTATTGAATCGGTGTATGAACGCTTTTCAAAGCTTATGAATGACATGGATCGACATGAGGTTCTACCAAATCAGATTGCTATCAATACAAAGTTCCTCAATTTACTTCAGCCAAATTGGAGTAAATATATTACCATGGTTCGATTAATGCACAATCTCCATGAGGTGGAATATGATCGTCTATATGACTTTCTCAACCAAAACGAAGTGAATGTGAATACTTCAAGAGCAAAATGAGCTGCTAAACCACATGATCCTCTCGCACTTGTTGCTAATACATATGCAAGTCCATATCACTCTTGTTCATCACCAGCTTATTATGTGACACATCCTCCTTTAGTGAGTGATTTTGATGATGACACATAATCATATTCTTATCAAGACGACATACCGTGTGATGACCAAGAGGATAAACTGAAAACTACCATGATGCTTCTCGCACGTGCTATCACTCAACGTTTTTCTACTCCAACAAACAATCATATCAGAACTTCTTCTAATACTCGCAACCAAGCTTATGTTCAAGATGGTCGGGTTGATGTTCAAACAAAGAATGTGGGAATGTTGATAGTGCAGGGAGAAACATGGGTCATAATGTTAGGAGTTCAGGGGCTGCTACTTATGTTCATAAGTCAAATGGAAATACTACAACTGTTCAGAGGGTGCCAAGGAAAAATGCTAATTCGGGACATACTCCTACGGTTTAGTGCTACAACTGCAACGAGAAGGTCACTATGCTAGAGAATGTCCAAAGACAAAATTTCGTGATTCCAACTACTTCAAGCATCAAATGCTTTTAGCCAAACAAGACAAAGCTGGAATTCACTTGCATGAGGAACATAACAACATTTTGCTAGCTGATATTCCTAAGGATGAAGAATTGCAAGAAATTATCGCTTCATGCATTATGTTGGCTCGCATTATGACAATTGAAAACGAATCATATGTTGAACCATCATATGACTCAGGAACCATCATATGACTCAGATTTTATGGATGAGGTACAAGATCTGTCTTCTAGCTTCCTTGAAGGATTATTCTTTAATAGTGATCATGAACAAAGTAATCATGAGCAACATTAAACTATTAAGTCAACATATGATGATGATCAAATTGATAGTAATATCATATTTGATGATCTATATGAGGGCATTAATAGTGGCAATGTTGAACAAGATAACCATGCTTATGAATTACAAAGTCCTGAACTCAAAATATTGCTTAGAAATGTGCAACATTATGTTGGGATGTAACATTATGTTGGGATGCAACATTATGTTGGGATGCAACATTACGTTGCGTACGAGTCTTCTACGATGCACTTTATCAAAACATGGTCGGAAATGGCTTGCGACGTTGATTTCACTGCACCACCTCCTTTCATTGACATAACCATCCTCTGTGCTCGAGACCCACCACAACATGCTTTTGAGTACGTTGAATATAAGCCCCCTCTACCGATGAAATCATCGTCACTCGAGACCAAATCAAATGAAACAGTGGCCTTAAATTTCAAGATAACACGTGACCAACTCGATATGCTCAAAGTGAAATCAAAAGAAGATGACAACACAATAAACTTCAGCTCTTTTGAGTTGCTCTTGGGCCATATTTAGAAGTGCATGTGTAAAGCTCCTGGGTTAGCATATGATCAGGAAACCAGACTTTATATTGCTACCGATGGGCGGACCCGCTTTTAACCTAATTTGCCAACAAGCTATTTTGGGAATGTTGTCTTCACAACTGTTAGACCAAACTAGATTAGATGGGCCGGTCCAATTATATAGATGGGCCGTACCCATTAGGTTATGTGTTATTTGCTTAATGTCTAAGCCATGACATTAGTATAAATACACATGAAATCTAATTTACAAATCATAATTACAATTACAATAATATATACCCTTTGAGTTTTTAAGCCAAGACATTATAATCCCTAAAAGAACTTCCCCACCCCCTTCAAAAACATCTCCATATTACTCCTCAGATTCACCTTATATAATTCCTGCTATTGACCATCTAAGTCCATCTTCACCGCGCTCTCTGATTTCATCTCCATCATCAGTTTTACATTTGAGTCCAACATCTCAAACTTCTCCCGAGTCTTCTAATGGTCAAATATCTCCAGTATCGACTATATCGATACCAACAACACCACCACCACCGCCTCTCATCACTCGGAAATGTCCGGCAAATCTTTGTCAAAATCCTAAACAACAGATTCCCTACAATCCTTCTGTAAATCATGCTACCGTCCTCCCCACTACCATCACTGAACCAACCTAGTTTACCGTTGCCAACAACTCTCTAGAGTGGCTTCAAGCTATAAAAGAAGAATATGATGCTCTCATGAAAAATGGAATGTGGTCTTTAGTACCTTGTGCTTCTAATACTAATGTTGTTGATGGTAAGTGGGTAAACAAGTTAAAACAGGACAAGAATGGTGCTATTACTCGTTACAAAGCAAGATTTGTTGCCAAAGGTTTTTGGTAACAACCAGGTATTGATTTTCATGAGACATTTAGCCTGGTTGTCAAGTCGACAACTATTCAAGCTATTTTATCACTTGCGGTAACTAACAACTGGACACTACGCTTGTTAGATATTCAGAATGCATTTCTTTATGGGAATCTTAAGGAGCAGGTTTACATGAAACAACCTTCGGGCTTTATTGATCCACAATGACCAAATCATGTATGTTTGCTTCATAAGTCTTTTTACGGCTTAAAGCATGCCCTACACGCTTGATTTGAGCGCCTCCCAAGACTCTCTTCGATCTCAATTCCAAAGGATCCAAAATGGATCCATCTTTGTTTATTTATTCGCGTGGACACACGCTTTTGTACATTCTGGTATATGTGGATGACATCATTGTTACAGATAATAATAAGGGCACTATCGACAAATAATTTGTCAACTTGGATCCGCTTTTGCATTAAAAGATCTCAGGCCACTTAACTACTTCTTGGGTATTGAAATTATTCTGCATGTGTCTGACATTCTCCTATCTTAAAAGAAGTATATTTTGGAGCTATTACAAAGTGCTGGTATTTCTAACTGCTCCCATATCTTCTCCCTTGATTACCTCAAGCTCACTCAGTTTAGATAATAATACCGCTTTCTCTTTACAATATGTTACCCTATCTCGGCCTGACATAGCTTTTGCTGTTGACAACATAAGTCAATATATGCATGCTCCGACCGAGAATCATTGGTCTGCAGTTAAACGGATTTTACGTTATCTTCATGGTACGGTTGACCATGGTATGCTCATACGTCGTTCTTCTGGTTCTACCCTTCAAGCTTTTACTCACATGCTATGGAAAGGTAATCCCGGTTCTTTTCTTGAAGCTTTCTTAGATGCTGACTGGGCTGGAGATTCAGATGATCGATGGTCCAAGAGGGGATTTTCTATATATCTTGGTTCAAACCTTATATCTTGGATCGCTCAGAAACAACATTCGGTTTCACGTTCCTCTACAAAAGATGAATACAAAGCTCTTGCTGACACTGTTGCTGAGCTCACATAGCTTCAAGCTCTTCTTAACGAGCTTGGTATCCATTCATCTTTAACTCCTATACTATGGTGTGACAATCTTGGTGCAACATACTTGTTAGTAAACCCTATCTTTCATGCGCGTACAAAACACGTGGAAATAGATTATCACTTTGTTCGGAAAAAGGTTGCTCAAGGAGATCTTCAAGTTCAACATATATCTACACATGATCAAATTGAAGATATCTTTACAAATCCATAACCAACTCCTTGATTCCTCTTTCTAAGATCCAAGCTGCAGGTTGTCGCCTGTCGTTAGCTTGTGGGGGCGTGTTAAACCAAACTAGATTAGATGGGCGGGTCCAATTATATAGATGGGTCGTACCCTTTAAGTTAAGTGTTAGTTGCTTAATCTCTAATCCATGACATTAGTATAAATACACATATAATCTAATGTACAAATCATAATTACAATTACTATAATATATACCCTTTGAGGTCTTATAACAAACGATCCTATAGCAGTAGCAGACGAAATTCAATGTAATCCTAGTTGGCATGCTGTGAGTAAAATCCAAGACGCATTAGTGATGAGGAACAACGATTATTTAAGATCAACAATAGACTATATGGAACTACAGCCCGGTCTAAAGGCTTTGGGTAGTGGGATCGTCTAGACTTATAAATTTGCGAATTTTAGGATAACCGGCTGGTCTAGGTTTCCAATTCATGACGCTGACTTCGGATTAGGCAGACCTATTTTCATGGGACTTGGTGGTAGAAGGTTTGGGTTTTGTGTTACCAAGCCCAGTCAATGATGAAAGCTTATCTACTACTTGGTAGTCGTCTTACTCTCATTAAACATGTTCTTGGTGGCCTTGGCGTCTATTACTTCTATACTTTCAAGGCTCTAAAAAAGATAATAGACAAGCTTGAGAGTATAAGAAGAAATTTCTTTTGGGGAGGTTCTTTGGACATAAAAGAAATCTCTTGGATTCCATGGGATAAGGCCTTATCTCCTCTCAGCCAAGGAGGTCTTGCCATTTGTAGCCACAAAGTGAGTAATCAATCGATGTTGATTAAATGGTGGTGGATATTTTACAAGGAATACAATGCTCTTTGAGGTAAAATCATTCGCTCAATTCATGGTTACAAGGGTGGCTTAGGGGACCCGTCTTCAATTAAATATAAATCGGGGCCTTGGTATCAAATAGTAAAGTTTAATGATGATCTTCTCCCTATCATGATTGATCTCAAAAATATTTTCAAAAGAAAGGTGGGTAATGGCGAGTCCACAGAGGCTTGACAATTGGGTAGGAGGAGGTCTGTTAAATGTTTCATACCCTCGGCTTTTCCACTTAGAAGTCAACAAAAATTTCCTTGTAAGAGATCGGGCTCCCACTCTTATTCAACACCCTATTGTCTTTACATCTGTTTCCAGCCTCTCGGACGCTGATTCCAGCTTCTCAGGCGTTGATTCCAACCTATTGGGAGTTGCTACTGGCCCAATCTACCTCTCAGGAGCTAATTCCAGCATCTTGGGAGGTGCTACTGCTACTGGCCCAATTCTCCCACCAGGCCTTCACTTTGAATGAACTTGGAGCAGAGCATTAAGATCCCAACATGATATTGATGAGCTTAATGAAATTGTCAGCTTGTTGTCTAACTTTTAACTCTCAAACACCCATGACACGTGGGAGTGTCATCTCAACCACTTACATGGGTTCTCCGTCAACCTTATTAGAAAACATATCATTCACCAATCACATAATCTTCCCTCTCAACTATTCAAATGGAACAACCATGTGCCTATTAAGGTAAACATCAATACTTGGAGAATTCTAAATCAAAGAATGCCTACTAGAATAAACTTGGATCATAGGGGAATCGACTTAAATTCAATGAGATGCCCAATTTGTGATGAAGATGTTGAAACTGAAGAATACATCTTCGTTCATTGTAATCTTACTAGGAAGATTTGGAAAGATGTCTTGCTGTGGTGGAATGTTTACAACGTAAACGTCTTGAGCCTTCTTGAAGCAATCAACCATGTGGATAAAGTTAGCCTCCCTCATCCTCTTTCTACCCTCTTTGATGCGGTGGTCTAAACGACACTTTGGTTTCTTTGTCGTTATAGAAATAAGTTCGCTTTTGCTCCTAAAAGACCAAATCTAGATCTCCTCTTCAATGACATTAAGCTTTTTTCTTTTAATTGGATCGCTAATAGGCATAAGAATATTTCCATCAATTGGATTGAGTGGTTTGATAATCCTTGTAACACTCTTCCAATCCCTGTGTAATTGTTTTTCTTTGCTCCTAGCCGCTTGCTAGGTTGTTAATTCAATTTGTTGTTCAAAAAAATAACGGAAGCTTGTCATTTGTCATTAGGCTGCAAGTTGAACACACAAACCTTTTCAGAAAGTTTTTGTATGATATCTAATATGCTAAATGGATTCCAAATTTTCATTTCCTTAAAGATTTTAATTGCGAATAAAAATTTATCATTATCACACTAGTTTATAACCTCGTGTATTAGAATACTATAACTTACAACAACGTAACACTTGAGAGTTGTGCTTTTATGTGTATTTTCCTTTTTGGTGTGACACATTCGTTATTTAGAAAAGGAAATAAAATAGGATCAACAAAAAATTTGCCAGCAGATGACTGAACTTGACCCTCCGGGTACAAAATGAATCGATTTTGACCCATTACCCAAATGCATGCGAAGGAAGCAACTGACAAAAAAGGGTGCATGATTGAAACGATTATAGAAACTTGAAGTTGATCCCTTAACTTTTCTAGTCATGTAGCACTGTAGATATACTTATTTAACCTAAATCATTAAACATCAATTGGCCTAGCAATTAGCAACAATGGATTTTAGTAGTTTTAGAACCTGCTCCAATCTTGTCAAGCGAGCCTGTAAATAACATAATGTATCACTTAATGTAACACCATATGTATGATAACCGCTTTTGCTTTGTATTCTCAATATCTGGTATCTAAGGCAATAATTTTAATGAAATCATAAGGAGCTTTCACTTGCTAATACATCAATCATTCAATTGATGTTCACGCACAACAAGTTTTTTTCGAGAGACATATTCAAACACTTGCATACCACCATAACTTATACATGTCACATCGAGACTTAAACCTACAACATATTTAATTAATAACTAACATTACACCTGACCAAAGGCCCTTTGGTCGCACAAAAACAATTATTTGAAGTAGATATTACAAGCATAACTAATTCATTTATGGATTTATAATTCAAAGTTTTATTTGATTCTCTCTTTCCATTAGAAATCTCACTTAAAAGGTAAAATCATCCTTAATCGTTTATTGAAAGTATAATTTTATTTATTAACAACACTGCTTATATATCCGTATGTTAGGTCTTATATAAGTTAGATTTAGTGAGGATAATGATGCCATTTACTGCAATCAGCGTTTGTTAGAGGCCGGGTCAAAACAAGCCAATTTAAAAATGGGTCAAATGGAAGAAAATACAAATAGCAGAAATGAAATTGGATTTTTGTAAAGTTTGCAGAATGTATGAACTGGATCTTGTTTATTTGGTCTTGACCTACTCTGGAGTAATTTTTATAACAAAGATAAAGTAATTCTTATTATATTAACAAAAATTTTACTATGATGAAACTCTACCCTTTATAAAAAAGAACATGATGAAGTGATGAACAATATCAAATGAAGCAAGATAATGACATTGGGTGAGTGACATTATATCATTATTACTGATATCTTAAGTCTCAACCTAACATGTATGAATTACCTTCGGTGTAGTTCAATCCTTCGAGACAACTATTTCATGGTTTACATATGAGGTTGTCGACGTCCAGAATGATGAGTTTTATGGCATTGAAGAAGAAAAACGATGATGATGATGACAAAGAAGATAATGATGATGGAAACTAGAAGGATTACAAAGACAAAGAAGAAACCACATGAACTATTTATGTACATTATTTCAATATACCATCACCTTCATCGTATGTTTTCACCATCATAATCTCTTAAAACCACAAATTAGTATTCAATTACACTAGCTAGAATCGAAATGTGTTGGTTGAAGAAACATGCATAAAATCAAGGAAACCTGATATCAAAGAGATACGAGCAATAACTAGACAATAGTTAAATTTATGTAGATTATTTCAATATACCATCACCTTCACCGTATGTTTTCATTCATAATCTCTTAAAACCACAAATTAGTGTTCAAGTACACTAGCTAGAATCGAAATCTGTTGGTTGAAGAAACATGCATAAAATCAAGGAAACCGGTTATCAAAGAGATATGAGCAATACCTAGACAAAAGTTATACGTATAAATGATATAAATTTAGAAAAAAGCCATAGATAATAAGATTTCCGTCTCGTTGTTATTATTTCTTTGGTTTCATTAATACAAACATCAAACTGTAGAACAACTCATTGTCATACAATATCATCGAATTTCAAAGTCGAGCCAAATGACTAATATCATAAGGAGAGGCATCCATAGCAGAGAGTGCAGAGTATGATCTTGTTGCAAATATTATGTTCATAATTTATGTAGGATGAAAGCCATCATACTAAAGAGACAAGGGATTGAGTTTGGAATACACTGGGCATCGGAGGGTCTCACTTGACAACAAGCAACATTTGGTAAGACTTCACCTACAAAGCATGGAAACAGTTTATGTAAATTAACACAACCGATAAAAATTTATGTGCAAATTAAGAAGTGGTAACTTATTTTTTCTCTAATCTAAGCAAAAAAGACTTGATGATTTAAAATAACACCACAAACTGAACTTGTATATGCATGTGTTACCTCCTTGTGTTGCTTGAATATTTGTAAGGTTGATGAAAGTGAACCGTGCATAAGAGAAATCAATGTTGAGCATATCAACAACAGGCTTAAGCCTATCATTAAACAACCCCACATCGTTATTGATTGATTCAACACATGTTTTTCCATCAGTGCCAAATCGTGTTATCTTAGTTAGGGCACACCCTATCAAACCCAAACCATACACGGCAATCTTTCTGGCTCCCAGATTATACAAAGTTTGTCATAAGTGCATACATAGATCACAAAAACAAAATAAGGTCTGAAGTGTGAAAACATTTCCGGCCTACTAAACAATGGGAGATCTTTGAGCGTACCATAAGTTGTTAAGAGGATTGCTGCGAGAAGACTACTGCATATTGACCAGTGGTATATATGTGGCTTGTGGGATAATTGTTAGGCATCAAGTAGTTGTTCACATAATCATCACTTCTAATATTTACTAAGTAAATACATTCTTTTAGATAATCTTGTGTAAATGTGTTGTTTTGTTGTAAGCGTGAAAGGCGTGAAA
>BQNB010035957.1:0-50477 GCA_026074375.1 Tanacetum coccineum | reverse complement strand
CAGTGTGATATTTTGGTGTGACACGTTCCGTCCTAATTTTGGTTGTTTTGTACGTATGCATGTTAGTCTGTATAATAGCTAGCCTAACTGTCCTGCCATGTTCTGTTTTATTAATAACAGTAATTGATTGAAAGTTTAAATTGTGTGTCGTAAACCTATAACTCTCACCAACCTTTGTGATGACGTTTAAAGCATCATTTTCAGGTGAGCCTCGTGAGGATATTGAAGTTAGAAAGCGTGTCTAGTGAGACCGTAGGGTTGCATGCGGATTTTAACTCCTAGCTTCTGTTATATTTTTTTCGTACATGGATTTGTTGAACTATATGTTTAGGTTGTTTGAGATTATTGCATATATCTTTGTATTGGCATGGCACTTAACTTTAATACAAGACGCCATATGTTTTGTTATGCTCGTTTGGGTATTTTCATGACACTTTGTGTCCATACCTTGGTTTCTTTTATGAATTGTAGTTCTCTATATAGACAACATTGTGTTGTGATGATATACATTCTCGAGACGCCTCGTATTTCTGCCTTGGCAGGGTGTGAGATTATACAATCATAGGGAGACTAGGTTGAATAAGATAGCAGAAAAAGATAAACAAAGAAAATGCATAGGGCATATGAACTCGTCTGCTCACATGAAGTTAGCTATCGAGATGTGTATGCTAAAAAGAGGAAGTATGTTGATGTAATGAGGTCTACGTACATTGGATTGTCTACAACTTTAAATATTCCCAGCATTGAACAATTGGCAAATCAAAAGAATGTATTGAATCTATTTATGATTGAAAAGTGCAAGTCTGTCAAACCTTGGGTTGAGGTATTTAGTGTTTGTGAAAAACTTATTTTTGATCTATTGATTGTTACTCATGTATGATATTTTTTTAATAGGATTTTTCACGCCCGTTCAAAAGAATTGACAAAATTTTCTTGAGTCGTGATTGGAGGAGTTTTTGAGTAGGTTTGTTATTGGTCATTGTAAATTCCCTTGGTGCAATGATATTACTGTTGATCGTAGTTTCTGGAATGGTTTGTGTGGTCTTGATGATAATCGCAAAGGATGGCTAGTTGACGAGGTAAGCAATTCTTCATATAGTCATTATGTATTTTACAATTTTTTGTCTTCTTAACAAACCTTTAATTTTGTGTGTGTGTGTGTTTTCTATTGCTTCTAGCACATTGATCTTTGGATCACGGAGTTGTGGCACACCCGACAGTCCGATACGGATTGGGCTATGGTTATTGTTACTGGAACTTCCTGCACCTTCAACTTCAAGGATTATATGCCAATGTTTTAACGCTATCAGCAATATATACCACTAGCAATGAAGTAATGTTTGAGCGGGTATATTTTCCTATCCAGTCCTCTTGAAATATAACTTCTGAATACAATTGATGTTATATTTAAACTCTTAATATATATATATACACACATAGATATATATATATATATATATATATATATATATATATATATATATATATATATATATATATATAGAAATGATAACTCCTCTAGCAACTTCGACTTCACAGTGGGTATATGCTAATGTATTACGCTAACCACAATATATACCTGGTACATGGATTAAATTTGAGACGGGTATATTTTCAAACCATCCCTCTTGTAAATATAACTTCTGAATACAATTGATGTTATATTTAAACTCTTAATATAATAAATGATATATATATATATATATATATATATATATATATATATATATATATATATATATATATATATATATATATATATATATAGATATATACATATATATATATAGATACATATATATATATATATATATATATATATATATATATATATATACATATATATATATATGCATATATATATATATATATATATATATATATATATATATACATATATATATATATACATATATATATATACATACATATATATATATATATATATATATATATATATATATATATATATATATATTCCGAGTAGGTCATCATTCCAATAAATGACCCAAAGCGTCATTGTGTCTCTTGGCTTGTTTCACATCTGTTCGGGAATTGTTACATTCTATGACAGTGAAGATACTCATGATTTTGAATTATGTACATGGTATTTGAAGATGAGGGAGTGTTTAGAGGAGAAGCTTCATGTGGTTCTAAAGGAGACGGGTATGTTTGAAAAGAAATATATTGATCCGGCAAAGTATAAGATTTCCTTTAGGAAAGCCGATCATGTTTCAAAACAGGGTGGGGTCTTTGGCGATTGCGGTGTATTTCTGTGCGTGTTCCTATACATGTCATCCTCTTCTTTATTTTTACAACTAAAATTGGCAAAATCATTTTGTAGTTTTGTTTGTTATTAAGTGTTTTTTCCTATTCTACATACAGGATAGCATACGGTGTCCCATTGGCTGTTGATGATCCTTTACAGACTGCACTTGCATATCGGGAAAAAATGATTCACTTCTATTTCCAGCGCAAGATGTTCTGTCCTGAGATGTGTAAAGTCCTTCTTATCCTGGTATTGCTTACATACTTTTATGTTACCAATTTGAACTATGTATGTATGTTGTGCCATATATCATTAGCACTCGTGTTTTCCCAATGACATCTAGTTTTTATTTTACAAGTTGTGTAAAACATTGTTCACTATAGATTCTATGCACAATAATTTGATGCACCATTCAAAACATTTTCTTAAAACATTGTTCGTTATTACATAATAGATTCAATTAGGGGTCAGCTAAATTAGACATATGTCCCCCCCCCACGAAGGAGGTTCCCATGTAGAAA
The DNA here is from genome assembly GCA_026074375.1 of Tanacetum coccineum. NCBI lineage: Eukaryota > Viridiplantae > Streptophyta > Magnoliopsida > Asterales > Asteraceae > Tanacetum > Tanacetum coccineum. Next base: position 47,687 of record BQNB010035957.1, on the reverse strand, counting down.
TATGTTAGTTATGACTTTGACCCAAGGTTAAATTAACTAAAGAGGTTCAGCATTGTTGGATTTGGGTCTTGTGACCTCCCATCCATGCTATTGTAGGCTGCCCTATACTCTTGTGAACCCATGCTATTGTAGGCTGCCCGATACTCTTGTGACCTGACATAATTGTTAGTGTAGGCTGCCTCGTATTCTTTTGATCTCACATAATTGTTAGAGATGTAGGCTGCCTCATACTCTTATGACCTCACATAATTGTTAAAGATGTAGGCTGCCTCATACTCTTGTGACCTCACATAATTGTTAGTGTAGGCTGCCTCGTACTCTTGTAAATGTCCATCCAAATTAATATGAATGTTAGATTCTTGCCTTGTTTGTCTGGATCTTTTTTAAGCTTGCTGTATTTGATTCCTTTGCATACGAATTTAAAACGAAATTAAGGATAACATTTACAAAATTTAGGGTAACCCAAAAATAAAATATCATTTTTGTCACTTACTTGATGATTTGAAATTGGTTCATGGCATGACGTTCTTGTGTGTCCACACACACCGCACCTTGAACATCTTATTTGAATCGGTTCCTCCCCTTGTGATTTAATACGATCTGTATTTTTTGGTCTGCCTGCTATGCGAAAATTCATGTTGGTGGCTTAACAACTTGCAAGCCATCAGGACATTGCCAAGTTGATGGTTCCCCCACCGGATATACCAACTCTTAATATGTAGAGTAAAGCGATGTTTTCCTAAACCAACATAACGCCAATTCACTACAATCAGTGCATCCCATGGTTCTACCAACGGCTATAACATGGCCACATGGTATACCAGAAAGTTGCCATTTATGACAAGTGCATGAACGAGTAGTTAAATCTACTTTGTGTACTCTTCGACGATCATCCACCTGGTAAAGTTTACCATAGTCAATTCCGTGTACCTTCTAATTAGCGCTCTTTTGCATTCGGTCCATCACTTTATGAGTAGCCCAGTCACTACTCACTAAGTGTATTAACGGTTGAATCTGAAGAAAAAAGAACTAATAATACATTTACATAGCTATTTATAAAGAAATTTGGTAAAATAACAATATAATACCTTTATATTTCTCGCGACAAGCACAATACCACTTTCGTGAAGGCTCGGTACCCTTCCATCAGTTGCGTTCTCTGGCGCTTTTCTAAACATACCTTTTTAAGTTATTTATGACTCAGCACTGTTAGACGTATGTAATTGTAGCGTTTAGCTGGGCAAATTGCACTCTTGACCACACGTTTCAAATCCAACTTTCAAGTTTTTTGTAAGCTTACGGTTCTAAAAGCTTTGGCGTAGGAAAGAATTTACTTCTTGTGTGTATGCCTTTGCCATGTCATCCAATATATTTGCCTGCAGCATATACTTTCCAATCATTTTGCAATTCATCATCAAATGCTATTATATTTACCAATGAAATGCATTCGAGGAAAACCGTTATTGCAGCAAGGATGGATTGTGAATGTCTTCCGTTATGATTGGCCAAATTTGGAAACCTCACCTATACATTCTTTCAACTTTAACAAAAACCATGTCCAAGACTCTCCAGTCTCACCTTGAGACACACCTGTGGCAATAGGTATAATTTGGTTGTTTCCATCCATTCCAACCAATACCAAATTTGTTCCTTTGTAAGTCCCTTTCAAATGTGCTTCATCAGTTATTAAAAGTGGTCGCATATGTGTTAAGAAACTACTAATCTATTATTTATACAAATGATTAGTTATACGAGAAGGTGGTTATATAAAAACAGTGGATATAGTTAAATTAAATTGATAATAATAACAAAACATGTAAATGCTTACCGCAAAACCGAAGGCTAGGAAACACATTTTAAACCGCCCTTCATCATCTGTCTTAATATGCGTTACCGTTCCTTCATTTGCCATTTTTAAATTATAAAAGTAATATGGCAATTGGGAAAATGAATGTAGTGGGCAACCCGAATTAATTTCCAACGCTTTGTTTTTTTCACCCCATGCTTTTTTGTAAGTTATGTCAATATTGAACTCGAGGTTAATATCGTTTATAGTATACTTTGGCTTATAGATCCGACTATAATCTTTTAACTTTAGTGCGATTAACCATCCTAACAATTTTTTGTAGCATTTCGGTGATTAGGATTTAGTTGAGTTCTTGAACATGTGTGAATGTCGTTAACCGTTCCTAATACCCAAGAATCACCATTTTGAACCTTAGACGAAATTATTTCCATTTACATTAATCATTCTTACAAATAACGTTGTACCTTAATGTGGTAGATTTTCTAACCTTAAATTCAAAACCTTCATCAAGAGATTTTTTACCAATTACATACATGCAATGTTCTTTGTTATCAAAATCATCACCCTTTATCATGATACCAGAGCATTTCCCATTATGAGTTTCATGCTTCATGGTGTTCATATAGTGTATTGGTGGATCGGGTGGTTCAGGCATACTAGTAAATGTATTTTTTTGCCATTTTAAATGGATGTTTTCATCATTTTAATTATGAAAAGTTTTATTTTTTTGCTACTTATAAAGATCTATTATCTTCATCATGTTGAAAGTTTAAATAAGTATAATACTCATCGTTAAGATCGAAATCTAAATTATTTGAAGAAGAAAGGTTTACCTTTTTAACAAATAGCTTGTTAGATGTAGTAGGTTTTGAATTATAAACTTCATGGCCAAAAAATTCAACATCGTTATCATCATCTATGCGGACAACATTTGAACCCATTTTATAAGAAAAATAAATAACAAAGGTGTGGTTGATACTGAACTTTTTCCTAACGTATCCAACAAGCCCTTTGTAGGTTATATTTTTCCTTAGTAGAACTTCATAAACTAGGTCTTCACAAACAAATAATACACTAAATTTATTAGCTAAGCCACTCATTTTTTTATATTGCCTTTGCATAACATGGTGTAATGTAAATATATATTGCTAAAACTTTAACTACCTCATCTATATTGCTACCTAAATGAAGATAGTAAATATTTAACTTTCCAAATCTTTATGCAACCTTAAAAGAAACAATAATTATTATGCTTGTATCTAACACATATTAAATACTGGTAGAGCAGCCATCAGTAGAGTAGTCGTCGGTAGAGTAGCCATCGATAGAGTAGTCGATAGAGCAATTTGATTCATATTTAATACACCTATTAAATTTTACACCAAACACTTATTTATTACACTTTCCAATTGCTCTACCTCGTACTTCCTTTATGTATATTTAATAAGATGAATGTAAGTATCAATTCATATTTCTTTATCAAGCTTAAACACCTAAAGTTTATTTTAGTTGGGATTTTTGGTTTATACAAAGAATGTCATCTATAGACACATATTCAACAACAAAGGATCTGGTTTTTGATGAGGGGGTGTATGTTTCTTTAATTTGTTTTCTTTTAAATATTTATATTTTTAAATACTTAATTGTGTTTCTTTAATGTTAATTGTGTTTTTTTGTAAATTCTTTTTTTTAATTTTTTGCAGGAATTCATATTCATGTGATGAACTAGTTTTTGATGTGGCCTACAATGGTTGTTTCCTGATATATCCTTTAAAGTATGGTGGAGAACTTTTACAATTAAAGTTATCTAAGGTTAAAATGTTGACTTATTTTGAAATGTGTAATTTGTTGTTGGATAAAACGAAACATGATATTTGGAAGTGGTTTTATTGTAACCCCAAATGTACTGTTGAAAATGGTTTGACTCTTGTCGAAAATGATAGAGATTTGAAAAAAATATATGAGATGGCTAACTTACATGGTCTACTCGATGTGTATGTTTCCCATATTTCTCAAACATTCCTAGTTGACTACTATCTAAAGAACTTGTGTTTTGATGATTCTGGCGAGGAGGTTTCCTCAATACTTAGAACTAACGAAAAAATTAAAAAACACATTCATTCTATGACGTTGGAAGAGATGATTGCATGGGAAAAAGAAGAGAGTCAATCACCATGTTACCTAAGATCTCCTCCTCTTAAGCCTAAAAATTCATTTAAAGAGTTTAAAGGGAAGGCGCTTTTGGACGACTTTGAAGATGTAGAAGGTGAAGGTGAGGGTTTGGGATCATCAAGCTCTAATTTCGTGTAACTTCTTTATATGATACTTGTACCAGGTAAGTTAGGAATCATAGAAGATGTACTTTCTTTTTAGTTGTTTTGGTTGTAATTTCGTTTAACTTTATGTATTAGTGTTTGTACCTTATATTTTTTATATCATTTGCATAACATCTTGTAATGTAAATATATATTGCTAAAACTTTAACTACCTCATCTAATGCCACCTTAAATGAAGCATAGAAAAATTTAACTACCAAATCTTTATGCAACCTTAAAAGAAACAATAAATATTATGTTTATATCTAACACATATTAAATACTGGTAGAGCAGACGTCAATAGAGTAGCCGTCGGTAGAGCATACTGACTCAAATTTAATACACATTAAATTTTACACCAAACACTTATTTAATACACTTTACATTTTATCTACCTGCATTTGCTCTACTAGAATTTAATATGTGCTCTACCTAGTACTTTCTTTACATGTATTTAATTAGCTGAAGTAAGTATCAATTTCATATTGCTTTATCAACCTTAAACACAAAGTTATTTTTTTGTTTAGACAAAGAATGTCATCTATAGACACATGTTCAACAACAAAGGATATGATTTTTGATGAATGGGTGTATGTTTCTTTAATTTGTTTTCTTTTAAATATTTATCTTATTAAATTTAAATATTTTAGTATTATAATCTAATTTTAAATTATTTTGATTTTTACACAGGGTGTCACATAGGAGTGATGAGATACGGTATGATGTATACTTTGGGGGTTGTTTCTTCATGTGTCCGTTAGACTATCAGGATGGACACATTCTAGATTTGAGGTTACCAAGGTCAAACAGGTTGTCGTATAAAGAAATAAACGACCTTTTGTTGGATAAAACAAAAGAAGAAATATGGAAGTTGTTTTATTGTAAACCCAAATGTACTCCTTGTTAAAAGGTTTTGATATTGGTTTGAAAGTGTAGGGAATTAGAGAAATTTGAGTTGGCTAAACTTTGCAAGGGCTCTTGATGTATATGTTTGCCATGTTCCTCAACCCATCCTAGTTGATTACTATTTTAAAAACTTGTGTGTTGTTTTTGAGTCTGATGATGAGGTTACTTCTATATATAAAGGTAATGAAAAGGGTAAGGTGCTTTTGGATGACTTTGAATCGGTGGGATTTAGGAAAGGCAAGGTGCTTTTGGATGACTTTGAGGCTGTGGGTAATGGCAAAGATAAGGTGGATGGGGATGACGCAAAGGATGAACTCATCTCAACTAAGGGTGATGGTGAGTAGAATGAAGGAAGCTCATCAAGCTCTAATTTTCATTAATATATGACTTGTTTTATGTATTATGTTTTAGGATGAACTACGTGTTTAGGATGAACTACGTGTTTAGGATTGTTACCTAATATTATGTTTTAATTATGTGTTTTAAAACTTTGTTGCCTAATCCACCTAAGTGATTTTATTAACACTTATTAACTACATAGTAGAGCACCCGTCAGTAGAGTTAGTAGATCACCAGTTAGTGGAGGAAAATAACACATATTTAATAATTACACCAAACACTTATTAATTACATCTTGCAACCACCTATTATACTTTAATGCCATTTCATCTATAAGTTATCATAATCTAGTAAATCTTTTATAAAACTCACAACCTTGTTTATTTTCAAATCACCTACAAATGAGTTCACCAGAAAACAAAGAATGGGAATATTTGCTCGATATAGACGACTTTGATCTACAACTTTCAGCCCCTTTCCGTCTTTCTAATAGTAGTAACGCAAGTTTTTTTTCAATCTCAAGAAATGGATTATGTTGATGAAAAGTCGACTAGGGTAATTCCCGGTCCTGCTGGTAGGATCCATAAACTACGTAATTTAAAGATGATCCCACACAAGAGTATATTAGGAAACTAATTGACGATGTGGATGACGATTTTAAACGTAGGCCATGGGTTACGACTCTTGAGTTTATCAATGATGGTGGGGAGATCGGGGGTGGGTGTTTTGGCGATATAAAGAGCTACATCAAGAATGGAAAACTTGAGAAACTTGTTGCAATAATCACTTCTTGTAAGCCAAATGTGCTTGGTGATATGAATGTAACACTCAAAGATCCTTCAGGCACAATGTCCGGTACAATTTATTACAAAGTCTTGTCTTCTGAAGATGGTTATATAAACGATATCAAAGTTGGATCTGCTTTAATACTTCGTAATGTATCTGGGTTTTGTCCTAAATCATCAAACTGTGCTCTTAACATTACACTTAAAAATTTAGTTAAGATATTCAAAAAAGACACAATTGTGGAAGCTGCTGATGGTGCAAGTGGTAGTAACATTTAAGACAGGGGTGAAGATGACCATAACATGTTATGGCCTATCTTTATGATGTTGTGCTAATTGTAATATGTGGTTCTCCAATAAAATAAATGTTTTTTTATGTCATTACAGTACATGTTTTGCTATTAACTCATGACCCAAAACGTTACATGCTAAATGTTGTGCTTGGGCTCATGACCCAAAACAAAATTTAATTGATCACAACATGTTTTGCTATTGACTCACGACCCAAAACAAAACAGCCCAAATGTTGTGTTTGGGCTCATGACCCAAAACAAAATTCAATGCACAACTAACCCACATTAATCACTGGTAGAGCAACCGTCGGTAGACCACTCATCGGTAGAGCAACATTGGGTAGAGGACAATATTAAATTTCAACTTACCAAATCTACTAATTACATTAAATTTATTAACTACCAATTCACATTTATTGCAACAATTTGGTGACAATATATAGCTCAACCATTTTTCTACATACATGTGTTTCTTTCTAAAAAACTAGATGGCTAACGCAAACTTATGTGTTAATTGTGGATCACCAACTACTATTACCACATCGTGGACGGATGCAAACCCAGGACGACAATTTTACTTGTGTCCGTATTGTGTGTTTAGTCACTGGAGGGATCCGCCAATATGTGCAAGAGCAGTCGCTATCATTCTCGGACTCTTAAGAATACCCGAGCTCGAAGATTGAAGTTTATTTTATGTTGTAGCTGGTTATTTTTCGTTTTGTATGTCATTTTGAAATAAAGTGTTTCTTATTTAAATAACAATTGAAATAAATTATCTTATTTGAAGTTGTATGCCATTTAGTGATCTTTTTATGGTGAGCCTTATTTAATTACATCCTAATTATTACATCCTTATTTAGTTACATCCTAACTATGGAAATCTTCTAGACAAATCTTAATGATTGCTTACTCTCTATATAAAGAACCACTTTTGCATCTAAACTTAACCCTAAATATTTACACCACCGTCTAACCTCCACCTAACAATGGCAAACCTTAATCAACTCGCTATTGACTCCAAATCAGAACAACTAAGCGAGCAAGTGCTCTTGTATGTTGAAAGGGAAATGGCTCGAGAGCTACGTATGACAAGGTTATTGACTGACCTTTGCCATGAAGTGACCGATTCAGTCAAACACAAGGAGGATCTTATAGTGGAGGTGAAAGAACTTGGTGTGGCTACTCAAGGTTCAGATAGCATGGCATTTCTTAGGATCCTTCGTGATGAGGATCTTGATAAGGCCAAAGACATCATGAACCTACTTAAGGAAACCCAAAAACATACTCGCCAAAAGTATGTTTACATTGCAAAGTATAACAACCCGTAATTTTCATCAATGTAAATATCCATCTATTAAATTAGATGCACTGTAATATCCATCTATTATATATATACCACCTTTTTACAGGGAAATTTTTGCTTTATCTCATTATGCAACGTAACTTGCATCTCTAAAGTAAACGAGCTCACGCAACCTCTACCAATGCCATCTCTATCTATGTTTACATCATGTAAACATCCTAATATGTCAAGTCTATATCTTAATATCATTTTACCAAGTACTTTATCCATTTAACGTACTTTTCAAAACGTTATATCAAAATAAGCATTAAACGTTAACGTTTATATCAAAACCCTAATTATATGTAATGTATACATATAAAATGAATGTACAAGACTTTAAAGCATGTATACAAATATCATAGCACACCATTTGAATATCTTTTCCCTCCTAAATTAAGTTATAACTTTCTAAAGCTCAATGTACAAGTCAATAATGCAAGAAAGTCAAATTAGGTCATTTTACCTCCTAAATCACTTTGGTTTCTTACCACCACTTTAACACAAGGTACAAGCACTTAATTCATGACTTCTAAACCCTAAACCTAAACCCTAAGTCATCTAAAACCCTAATCTAAAACCCTAAACCTTAAATAAAACCCTAAAACCCTAATTTCACTTTAAACCTAAAACTAAGCCCTAAAAGTTAAAACTAAACCCTAAACCTTAATCCTAAACCCTAAACCTTAATCCTAACACTAATCATAAACCCTAAACTATCTTAAAACCTAACCCTAACTCGAATTAAAATCCAAAATCCTAATCCAAAACCCTAAACCAACCCGGCACCCTTTTTACTTCAATTTTACCCATTTTCAACCCAACCAAGCACCCTAGCACCTCTATGACATCACCACCACATCACCAAGCAGCTTACAAGCACCTCTATCACCACCCTTAAGCTCCAAGTATTGCATGGTCACCTCCTTGTCAACCTTTGTAGCCGAACCCCCCTAAAACCCTAACACCTTGCATTCCTAGTCTTCTAGCCCTCAATACTCATCACCTAGCATCCCTTAATCACCACTCTACAGCTCTTGACTCTTAGAGACCAAGAAAACTTGGGCACCAAGGGTTTTCACCCCTATATATAGCCGAATTCAAGCAACCATTCAATCACACCTCAAAATTCATCATATACAACAATGGAGTCTTAACTCAGACCAAGAAGGATCAAGTGAAGTCCCTAAGCTCAGAATAGAAGCCAAGAATCAAGAAAAAGGAGCCCTTGAAGTCGTTACTAGGCGTACGAACCCGAAAACCCCATTTCGACCCATTTTAGCTCAAGTAAGCCTAAGATCTTGTTCCATAAACTTATAATATGTATTAGAATGTTCATAATACTCTTAAGATCATATATAAACTCTTGTTTGAAGCTTTGAATCCTCAAACCCATGCGTTTTTGGTTAAAACCCTAAAAATGACCCGTTTTGATTTTCTAGCTAACGAATCCTTTTTCTAAACTTTTGTTATGTTAGAACATCTTATTTTAGCTTATTCTAATAAGCTATAACCTGCAAATATCATTTGGAATCCTAAAATAAGCTTGCATGGCTTTTTGGACTTGTTTTGCAAATATTTCCATGCATAGGGGTATATATCGTAACTTTCTGAAATTTATAACTAAAGGGGCTGAAAATGTCATTATTCTAAAGTTATAACTATAAGGACCTATTTTGCCAAGTTTCAAAGTTAAAGGTTTAAATTATATATACTTTATATATAAAGGACTAAAGTTGTAAAAGTTTATAAACCAAGGGTATATATTGCCAATTTTGCAAACTTAAAAATATAAAATATAATATTTTTATATAAATTATAAAAATATATATTAATATTATAAAACTCGATTTTATTAAAACCCGACACATTTATCGTTATTAATCATAAATCGACGCATTATTTCGTTATATATTTAACATAATTTATCATCAACTAACTTTTGAAGAAACTTAAAATCTTATCGTATCACATTACTAAGGAATTTCATATGAAGGGTTTCATTTGAGTTTTTGTTTTGACGAGTTTACTGGGTTTACGATTTAAAGTGCCCTGGCTCCTCAAACGATACTACATGGCCTCTGGATTATGATAGCCCGAACAGCGATACAATATTTCCATAATTTAATAAATCAAAGATATACGTTAAACTTTATGAAGTTTTGAAACATAAACTATCACACTAAGACTTGACATATCACCCCAGGTTGCGTGACGAAGCCGTTACTTTCACTTGATATACTTTTGCCATCAATCAGATTTCCCTATACTGTTAAGGTGAGTTCATAGCCTCACTTTTAAATCTTTTATTTCATAAACCCGTGAGGGGGATACATGCTATAAAACATGAATACAAGTGTTTTCTAAATGTATGCTATCCTTATATATTATTTGTAGGAACCTGATTTACACTTTCACTTCATATTATGAACCACGAATCGAACCAAGAAAAGAGATAAAGAAAGATTGAGTTGTTCTAGAGAGAGAAAGAAGAGAGAGGTTAGAGAGAATGAGAAAAAGAAGATTTTTATATATTGCGCACTTCATTTGAAACACTATACGGGTGTTTGGCAAAGGCACCCGTTAGGGCAACTTATTGTGATTATTGATTATCTCAAGGTCTTGGTGCATGAGCTCAGGACAATAATACTGTTTTCTTTAATAACTGTACTCATTAAAATTATTACACATAATGTGTAAACAACGCAACCCACATTAGAACTTGTATTCAAACTGTTTATTATAAACCTATGAATATCACTCAACCTTTGTGTTGACCTTTTTAGCATGTTTATCTCAGGTAACTGAGCACCTTATGGCAAGGAGTGGCACGGACTTAAAGATGGCTAAACTGTTATCATAACTTTAATGTTTTCATGTAGATATTTAGGACCTATATTTGTAAAAACACTGATGAAATAATGAATGATATTTTATCTTTTAAAAATGTCTCTTTTGAGTCATTTTCTATGATTATGACTGTTGTACTATGAAATAATACCCAGATTAGCTTTCGCTACTATATGTAAAAAATAGGGGTGTTATAGATTAGTCTAATTCAAAAGAATCACACCTAACTACAGTGAAAAGAATCCTCAGGTACCTGAAAGGTACTCCAACCCTTGGTCTATATTATCCAAAATGTTTAGGCTTTGATCTCAAAGGATACTCAGACTCAGACTATGATGGTTGTAATATGGATCAAAAAAGCATCTTAGGTTCCTGCCAAATACTTGGTGGAAAATTGATTTGTTGAAGTACTAAGAAACATCAGTCAGTGGTTATGTCCTCAGCTGAGGCTGAATATGTTGTTACGGCTAGGTGTTGTGCAAGTATTTTATGGATGAAAAGTCAACTCAGTGACTATGACATTCATTATAAGATGGTACCCATCTTTTGTGACAACACCAGTGCCATTGCTATATCCAACAACCCAGTCCTTCACTCAAGAACCAAGCATATTGATATAAGATATCACTTCATCAGGGATCACATCCTTAAAGGAGACATAGAATTACACTTCATCCCCGCTGAGTATCAGCTAAATGATATCTTTACCAAACCCCTGGATGAACCTACTTTCATAAGGCTAAAAGCAGAGTTAGGCATGTTGAACATTGATTGACCAATCTCCTTGATCAAAAGTGTTCAGTGTGGTGTTGGTCCTACTCCGAACACACTATATATAATATAATATATAAGTATATAAGGATTAGACAATTATAGTATAGTAAGTATTTTCTGTCGGATTTAAGAAACAAACTTTTATCCAAAGTTATCTCAAAAACCTCCCGGGTCGTTTTCCCTCGACGAAGTGCGAATTGAGAACCGGTTAAGTCTGTGATCGCGCATTTTGAATGGTTTTAAAGATTTTTGATTTGATTATCTACTTCTACAATTAAAAGAACATAAATCATATAAAGAAAAATTAACGACTAAGCAATTTAAACAAGTAAGCACTAAACATTAACGAGAATTAAAGAAACGCGACAATTAAAACCTAAATTATCTAAAATTAAACCTAAGATGATTATTTTAAACTTTTCCTAATCCTAATTACTACTAACTAATAATAAAAAAGCCTAAGGAATTCTAAAACAGGCAACTTAAAGCTTAGAATATAATATGGGGGGGGGGGGGGGGGGAAACAAAGAAACAGAACAGGAACGAAATCCCGTTCTTTAAAAAATGAATTGGGTCGAGGGGGGGGGGGGAGGGGAGGGGGGGGGGGAGGGGTGGGGTGGGGAGGGGGGGGGGTTTAACCCTAACGAAAGTAAATTTAAATCCTAGCCTAAAATATAAAAAAGAAAATATTATAAAAAAGATTTTATTTTTTTGATTAATTTTCTATTTTTTATGATTTTTTTTAAAAGTTTTAATAAAAATAATGATTAAAATTACTAAACGTTTGAATTAAAATATCTAAGAAAATTACTAAAATAAGCTTTTGATAAACAGAAATGCAGGAAAACTGAAAAAATCTAAAATGCTAAAACTCAATAAGAGCCAGAAAAAGCAAAAAGCACACGAAGTGCTTTTTATAATAAAAGAGTTTCAAAAAGATGTTTAAAAAGATTGATTATGCACCTTAGTGACAGAAAAGTCCCAAGGGCAACGATGGTTAGTGAGGTGTGTGTGTTGAGGCGTTTATAAAGGTTGAAAAGGGTAGAGGTCCAGGGTTCGAGCCTTGCTCACCCTGGATTTCCCCTTTTCCCTTTTTTAACTTTTTGCAAAAACTTTGAAAAGCAAACTTGAAAAACAGCTTATAAGGAACATTTTTATAAAAGAAACTTTTTGTGAAAACTTATGAATAAGCTAGAAATAGCTTAAAAACTTTGATAAAAACTAAAAGCTTATTTTACTTTTTACTAACTAGGAAGACAAATGTACGCAAAATTTAAGCTTAAGCCTAAGTAAAATAGCTCTATTACCCTAAAAGCATACTAAAAAGCAACATAAATGCAACATAAGTAAAAAAAACAAGCTATAAGCTGAAAATCCCAAATAAGCACTAAGCACCTATTTACTTAGAACAGACAATTAGGGCAACTTTGAGCTTAAATTCGAATAAGCAAACAGATCCTTATGGTAATAAGACTTGTTCCTCTAAAAAGCTTGACTCACATACTACTAAAAACAGCTTTTGAAAAACAGTTTGAAAGTCAAATGCTTAAAGAAAAAGCTGCTTGAAAACTGCTTATTTGACTCAGAAGGTACTGAGTTTTTTATGGTTTTCAAAAGACGAATTGCTGATTTTAAGCTTAAAAACAGATGGGCAAATAAGCTAATTTTTATAAAACAAGCTAAAACAAATCTAAACTTACCTAAGAACTACTTGAGCAATAAGTTTCAAAAGCTAAAAACTATTCTAACTAACTGAATTTTAAGCTTAAAAATGGCCTTAAGGGCTTACACTATCTGATGCAGATTACAACTTAAAGTCAAAACTTAAAACCGAAAAATGCAGGCTAAAATCCTTAGTTCTATACTACTTTAAACACAAAAACAAGAACAAAATGAGCAATGAAAACAGCTAAAACTAATTTGAGCTTAAAATTCATAAGAAACTGAATTTATGCTGTCAGTTACTTAACTACAACTCACTAACATGATTGAAAACTGATTTAATCCTACAAACACCTTAAATCCTTACTTATAAACCTTAAAATGAGATTAAAACTCAGCCGAAAGAACTGAAGAACACTTGATAGCACTAACTAATGTCAGTGCTGCCTTGTCCTAAACACCCCTTTAGAAAGATTAATTTCATTTTTGGCTTATGAGATTAAGATTTAAAGCTTAAACCTAGAATACCAGATAATAGACAGCTTATAAAAGACCTATTGAGCACTTTTAAACAATTGATAAGATGTCACTTAGTACTAACCTATTAACTAAACAATCATTAAACAACCATAACTAAACAATTTATAAAAATAACTTGCAGAATGAAATTTAATCTAACCTATGAACTAAACAATCATTAAACAACCATAATAAGTAACAATAAGTAAAAATTTAACAACAATAAGCAGAAGATAAGCAGATTAAGCTACTTTGCAAAGATTAACTAGAAAATAACATGACAGCAAAGTAAATTGACAAAAAAAAGGGATGAATACCTCTACCTCAGCTAAACAGAGGTGTATGCTCAAATGAGCTTAAATCAACAAGCTCCAGCTTGTTTAGAACAAGCTGGTGGGGTCCAATAAGCCCTTCCCAAACTGGCTTATCATCCATTTATAAGCTGAGGTACAACCGTTAGGGGAGAAAATGAGTATCAAATAGCTTAGTTAAGCTTTGAGAGCTTAACTAAGTGACAAGCTAGCTTAAGAGTAACAGCGAGAGCTTATTAAGAGCTTAAGATATTATTTAGAAAAATTTATAAAAGTAAAAATACAATTTTAAAGTAAAAATACAATTTCATTAATAAGAAAAGGATTACAATGCTTTTAATGAAAGATTACATTAAGAAAAGATGAATAAGAATGAAAAAGCTAATCTAACACTACTCTAAACTACCAGGACCCTACTCCGTAGAATCTAGATAACCCTCATAGTGTGAAAAGCTTCTATTTTTTTTTAAAAAATAACCATAAGAGAATCTTCTAGGCCTCGCCATACGCTCCCCTTGGCCTTTGATCTCATTGCTCAACCCTGTTAAATCTTCTAAATCATTGGGATTATCAATCTTAATAACCATTGGATTGGAATGTTGCACACGGATTGCCAAGCTGGCAATCCCACATCTTTGGAGGGTTTGTGCTTCTTTAACATTGTTTTTAGTGTAATTTCTTTCGAATCATTATGTTTCTTTGATAACCCGTGTGGCATTCTTTGTGAGAGCTAGCCAATCATAAAGCTTTAGGTGACGTTTTTGATTGATGAGATGTCACTTAGTACTAAGGATCTTAGTGCCACGCTGGATTGAGGGGAATTGGGTTTTAACCCTTTTGATTTATCTGTGAGGTGAATTTGGGACGAAGGGTGTACTGTAACACCCATTCGCGCCCTTTTTTTAGCCGTTGTTTGACTTGGGAAAAACGGGAGTTGACTTGGGCTCGGGTTTATATTAAAAGGGATTGGGCCGGTGTTTGTTTTGGCTCGGTTAAGGGTTATGGTTTTTTTTGGTTTATAAATAACTTAACGACCGTTAGTCTTTTATATTAAAAAGACTAACGGTGTTATTCATTTAGGGTTTTTACAATTGAAAGGATTTAACAATAGGGGTTGTTTTGGAGTTTTAAGGATTCTTTTGACTATTGTGATTTGACCATTGTTGACGAGAGTTGACTTTTGTTGACCATAGCTTGATAATTCCCGGCTCTTGTGCACTCTTTCCATTCTCGTGTTTGGTTTTTGTTCGGTTTTATCTTTATGTTGTCCATTTCTTTACAATCCGTACCTGCACATATACAAACACAAAAACAAGCATATATTTGCCATTTTTATTATGTTTTTGGTCTTTTGGGCCCATTTTATAAGGTAAAAGGTATGTGTAAAATAACACATACCAAATTCCCCCATACTAAAGTATTACTGTGTCCTCACGCAATGTAATAAATACACGGTTTAAACTACAAATTTCCAATCCCCCTAAACTAATCACCTCGAAAAGTAGCTAAGTGCTTATCTAAAAAGGAATAAGAAATCAATAGATATGAAACAGCCCTATTTTCCTTTTTAACATTTTTTCATTACTTTCCATACTTCAACACTTCTTATCATTGTGTTTTCATTATTCTCGATAATACTTAGGATCATGGAACAAGCAAAATAAATTCATCGTCCCCAACTTTCACTTTTCCATACTAAGCTTAAAAACAAGATCATTGTCAAATACAAGTCATGAAACTAACACTACTTCCAAAATACTAACTGTGAACTTACTTTTTTCTCACCCGCAAATCCTAATTTTGTATCTCAAGATTTTACTTAAGTCATATACCCGAAGGCTCTTTAAGACTTGTTTCGATACTTTATTAATCCAAAAATAAAGCGGGACGGTTGAAAATAAAGTTTAGCTTCCACCCTTATCCTTGAAAAACCGATGAAGTGAACGAAATTTTGGCTTTTGTTGCTTTTGCCTTAATTCATGTCATATACCCTAAGGCTCTTTAAGACATAAATCAAGAATAATATCTACACCATTATAGGTTAAAAAAAAAAAAACTTATTAGAAGATATTAAAAATAAAAAATAAAAATAGAATATAATATAAAAAAAAAAATAATTATATAATTATATAAATTATTAAAAATATGTAAAATAAAAATAAATAAAAAGAAATATAAGACATTAAAAAAAAATATATAATATCAAAGTAAAAATAAATAAATGTAAAACAAAATAAAACACACTACATAGTCACCTTTAAGGTTCAAATAAAAACTAAAAGCACTAATAATCACTAATTTTAATAGAGTAACCAAATACCAAAGGCTCTTTAAAAGTAGCAAATAATTTCATTCATAATTATATTACTTTTGCATATAACCCTTCGGCTCTTTAAGGAAAAAACTAATATAATGAATAACTCTACCAAACATATAACCCTAAATGCTCTTTAAGATATAAGTCAAAGCAATAAACCTGAAATGCATATAAAAATCCAAAATTCGCATCAACCGACTTCCAAATCAAAAGGAAGTTACTAAATAATTAAATAAACCAAATCAAACTTATTATTAAACATTTAAGCATATAAGTGAAAACAACTGAAAATAGGGAGAAAAAGGAAGCAACAATATAATACTTATAGCTTGAAAGAAAACCAACTATTCACTTTTAATATCATACTTATAATTAACAAAGTGGGGGGAGGGGGTGGGGGGTGGGGGTGGTGGGGGGGGTGGGTTGGTTGGTGTTGGGGGGTGGTGGGGTTGGTATGGATAGGTGGATTGGGGAAGTGATGAATTTTGCAGGACTAAGCTATCGTCGAGTCTCTTTCCTAAAAAGATAAATTAAATTCAAAGCGGCTCCTTACCAGGAATGAAAATGATATTGTTATATTTAATTAAGGTCATCAAGATTATAATCGGGTATAGTTTGGTTCGTTCAAGCTCATAAGTACTTAATTTGGCTTTTTTCCACCATTATGCTTTTTCATCGTATATGCATAAATGTTTAATAATTAAGTTGGGTGTTTAGTTGGTATTGAATTTTTAAGTAACTATAAATTTGCATTGTCTTTCATGACTATCATTCTCATTCTTCGCATTTAAAATCTTAGAAAGAGCCACGCTAATTCTTATCCAAGCAATTATAGATCGGCACTTTAACAAGTCACAAGACAGGAAACAATCACACTCTAATAAAATCGAGACGGCATAAAGTGATAAGCAACATAAGACTAGCAACAAACTCGTGATTTAATATTTTAAGGAAAAAGGATAAGGTATAAAACCGTCGATCAAATTCATTTCTTGTTCTCACCATTATTTATGTCACAACACTATTTATCACTTTATTCCTAACATATATCACTTTTTTTCACTTAGCATGCACAAAAAATTTTAAATTTTGCCTATTTTCACATAAATCACATATTTTTTGTGGAAAAATGGGTTACGTGAGAACAACGGCTGTAGGTGTAATCAAATCAATAGATCCCCCCATACTAAAACTACACATTGGTCCTCATGTAGATTCCCCCATACTAATTTGAATGCATAATCTTGATATAAAGGGGTCTCTACGCAAATCTAAAGTCATTTATTAAGTATCTAAAGATACAACATTATCGATAAGATTTAGGATATCGGATTCCCAAAATGAAGCTGAGGAAATGAAGCTCGGATGTATGATCGGACAAAACCATGAGCACGAGAACCTTCAAAATCCAGGCAATCCTGGACAAATCACAAACAAAATACGAAACACGAGAAAAGAGAAGAGGCGAGCCCCCTTACATTAATGTTAGAAATAAGTAATAAGATAGAACACTTGTTTATTGTTTAACTGAGTCAAGAGCTTGACTCGACCCGAATTAAGTTTCCATGGGGGAGCCAAATCTCAATCGGCTTTTATTAATGTTTGGATAACATAAAGCACACATGAAATTTCCATCCCTATAAGATTGCCACTGGCTCTAAGTGAGATGACGGGTCAAATATGGTGTCTTTACTCCTGTGAGAGAAGTAAAGGAGATCCACAGGGTAGAGAGATACAGACGAAAGGATTGGAAAGACACCATCGAAGTGACTCGTCCCATCATTAACATTTTGAGAAACATAATCTCACCTCCCCCTGGGACAAATCATCTACAACATTAAGCTCATCCCAAATTAAACACGGTGCAACTTTCAACCATTCGTGAATTACCAACGCAATAATACATATTAGAGGAGAACGAAGTTCATATATAGGCACATTCCAATACAAGCAAAAGAAAGTCACCCTTCCGAGTCATAGTCAACTTTCAACACCTGGAGGAGTAGAATACCCACTGAATCAAGAAACTATGATTTGATCTCCTCCATCAAAGAGACACTATCCACAACGGGGATAGGAATTGAGATGAAGACACGAAAGCAAGAAATATCCAGAGTGCAATGGAGACAGAATAACATAACTGCAATACTCTCAATAAGAAGAAATACACCCTCCGTGATCAACTCAGAATAATCAATTTCAGGTGCCAAGGTTTGGAAGGTTGAGATTTAACGCCAACTCATCAAAAAAAGAATCGATCTTATGAAAAGAATCAATCGAAGTATCTCGATTAAGCAAAGATTCAATAAGATCGGATTTAGCATTAAAGCAATCATTCATTCCTATTGAATTGATTTCATCTAATACCTCATTAGAAATTGAATTTTCCTTACTAGAAATGATTTTTTCATCAAAATCAAAAAGAGGATTGCAATAAATTTTAAATTCTTCCATTGGAACGTCCTCCTCGGAAAATGACTCGTCATCACTAGAGGAAAAATCATCATTTGAATCAAAGAGAGGATTAGAGAAAGTTGAGAATTGAGTTTCGGAGAATCATCACAAAGAGGCAATTCACACTCATCGTCGGAAATGTCCTTGGACTCACTTAGGATTGGAACGAGGTTCTCAACACTAGACTCATTAATGCAACCGATTATGTTTCCAGAATATGTTTAAGATCTCGAACCCCCATACTTAGAGAGTACTCAGGTTCTTCAGTTGGTAAGTCGTGTATGATTGCATTAACCGGAGAAATTTGAGGTGTTTTATTCAAAGTAATAGTGCTCTCCTTGTGAATAACTTTAAAATTCTTCAAACACTTCCTAATACAAGTTCTACGTTTAGTCGCCTGCTCTACGATATTCTTAACTTCCTGCTTTTCCGGGGGGGGGGGGGGGGTGTTTTTTTGTCTTATCAAAATGTTGAGAATTCAAATTAATCAAGAGAAGTTTAGATTAAGAGCACTTTCAATTAAATCATCAACATTATTATGTATACAATAAAGCTCTTTTTGTCGACAAACTTCAAGCAAATCTAGCATCGTATCTTCATATTTTGCTTTCTCTTCACAAACGTTCATACACATGTGGTTCTTCAATTAGTTACGAAAGACGGAATGAGGTGAGGGAACTTGCTTTCGTGTGCTTGCTTGCAATTTGGGCAAGTAATTCTTGCTCTCTTTGAGCTGCAAGTAAAACCTCCTGCTTACGTAACTCTTGATTCATTCTTTCCGTAAAATCTTCCATCATTTTATAAAACTCGTTCTTTGTTTCACTATCAAAGAAAGAAATGACTTCTGGAATTTCTTGAGGATGATGATTGTCAAACTGCTGCGGTTGAAATTGCTCAAAAACCGAAGAATTATCAAATTTTTGTTCATTGTTGAACTGAAAAGTTTCACGTGACGCCCACAGTTTCAAAAGGAAATTGTTTATGAGCTGACTCGGAGAATAATGTAGAGAGTTTAGGTAAACCAAAGTCCTGATTGTAACAGGGATCCTGATCAAAGACGGGTGGGTCCATGTTTTGGACAATCGTAACCGGATGAGAGTTCCCCTACAAAATCACACGAGTATGTTCTCGTATTGGTATTGTGAAGTGTTAAAGAAGTTTGGTGGTTTTCATCATAAGAATAAGGATTTGGTCATAGACAAAAAATTTCCGATCCTACACTGCACGGCTCGACTGTTCCCCCATAAAACGAACCTCCACAATACGAGAAACCAAAATGGTTATACGAAGACATGTCAAAAAGTAAACTGATAAGATGAGAACAGAAGATAAGAATTAAATGTAATAAGAAAAAGAAGAATAATTAAAGATTTTAAAAATAAATATAGAGAAAAGACAATTACAATAAAGAAATAAAATATTTTTGGTAACCAAAAATCAAACGAGCCCAGTATCTCTTAAAAATACGTACAAGAAAGTGGGAGGAGTTTAAGAGCGAGACGCATTAGAAATCACCCTTCTCCTTTTGGTGAAGCTTGATCAAACCCGCCTTAAACTTCCCATATTCACGGTAATCTAAAGGTGACCGTAACAATGATTAACAAATGGTTATTTTTAATATTAAAATAAAAGAAAATAGAAGTGTAAAATATTTTTGTATTTTTTTTAATTTAAAAATATTCACAAACGGAAAATAACTTCACGAGGAAGGTTCTTCAAAACACTAATCTTCGAACGAAACGCGAAATTCGTTACACACTTCCCCGGCAACGGCGCCAAAAATTTGATCCATCTCCGAACACCTGTAAAAAAATATGAATATAATAGTATAAAAGGATTAACAAATTATAGTATAGTAAGTATTTTCAGACGGATTTAAGAAACAAACTTTTAACCAAAGTTATCTCAAAAACTCCCGGGTCGTTTTCCCTAGACGAATTGCGAATTGAGAATCGGTTAAGTCCGTGATCGCGCGTTTTGAATGGTTTTAAAGATTTTTGATTTGATTATATACTTCTACAATTAAAAGAACATAAATCATATAAAGAAAAATTAACCACTAAGCAATTTAAACAAGTAAGCACTAAACATTAACGAATAAAGGACACGCACAGACAATTAAAACCTAAATTATCTAAAATTAAACCTAAGATGATTATTTTAAACTTTTCCTAATCCTAATTTACTAACTAATAATAAACAGCTTATAAGGAACATTTTTTATAAAAGAAACTTTTTGTGAAAACTTATGAATAAGCTAGAAAACAGCTAAAACTTTGACAGAAAACAAAAAAAACTTATTTACTTTTTACTAACTAAGGAAACAAATTAAGCAAAAATTAAGCTTAAGCCTAAGTAAAATAAGCTACTATTACCCTAAAGCTTACCTAATAATCAAATATAAGCTAGAAATAAGTAAAAAAAACAAGCTATAAGCTGAAAATCCCAATATAAGCATTAAAGCACCATTACGTAAACACACAATTTGGGGCAACTTTGATCATAAATTCGAATAAGCAAACATATCTTATGGTTAATAAACTTGGTTTCCCTAAAAAGCTGACATCACATACTACTACAAAACAGCTATGAAACAGTTTGAAAATCAAATGCTTAATGAAAAAGCTGCTTGAAAACTGGTTATTTGACTCAGAAGGTACTGAGTTTTTTATGGTTTTCAAAAGACAAATTGCTGATTTTAAGCTTAAAAACAGATAGACAAATAAGCTAATTTTTATAAAACAAGCTAAAACAAATCTAAACTTACCTAAGAACTACTTGAGCAATAAGTTTAAAAAGCTAAAAACTATTCTAACTAACTGAATTTTAAGCTTAAAAATGGCCTTAAGGGCTTACACTAACTGATGCAGATTACAAACTTAAAGTCAAAACTTAAAACTGAAAAATGCAGGCTAAAATCCTTAGTTCTATACTACTTTAAACACAAACAAGAACAAAATGAGCAATTAAAACAGCTAAAACTAATTTGAGCTTAAAATTCATAAGAAACTGAATTTATGCTGTCAGAACTTAACTACAACTTACTAACATGATTGAAAACTGATTTTAATCCTACAAACACCTTAAATCCTTACTTATAAACTTTAAAATGAGATTAAAACTCAGCCTAAAGAACTGAAGAACACTGACAACACTAACTAATGTCAGTGCTGCCTTGTCCCAAACACCCTTTTAGAAGATTAATTTCATATTGCTATGAGATAAGAATTAAAAAGCTAAACCTAGAATACCATATAATAGACAACTTATAAAAGACCTATTGAACACTTTTAAACAACTGAATAAGCAAAAACAATAAGCTAATCAACTATGCTATTATTTATAAGATTTTATAACTGATTTATAAAAATAACTTGCAGAATGAAATTTAATCTAACCTATGAACTAAACAATCATTAAACAACCATAATAAGTAACATTAAGTAAAAATTTAACAACAATAAGCAGAAGATAAGCAGATTAAGCTACTTTGCAAAGATTAACTAGAAAATAACATGACATCAAAGTAAATTGAAAAAAGAAAGAAAATGGATGAATACCTCTACCTCAACTAAACAGAGGTGAATGTTCAAATAAGCTTAAATCAACAAGCTCTAGCTTGTTTAGAACAAGCTGGTGGGGTCCAATAAGCCCTTCCCAAACTGGCTTATCATCCATTTATAAGCTGAGGTACATTTAGGGGAGAAAATGAGTATCAAATAGCTTAGTTAAAAGCTTTGAGAGCTTACTAAGTGGACAAGCAGCTTAAGAGTAACATGAGAGCTTATTAAGAGCTTAAGATATTATTTAGCAAAATTCATAAAAGTAAAAACACAATTTTAAAGTAAAAATGCAATTTCATTAATAAGAAAAGGATTACAATGCTTTTAAAGGAAGATTACATTAAGAAAAGATGAATAAGCTAGAAATAAGCTAATCTACACTACTCTAAACTACCCTACTCCTAGATCTAGATATCCCTCCCGTGTGAAAATGCATCTATTTATAACCATAAGATGAAGCTTCTAGGCCTCCCATACGCTCCCCTTGCCTTTGATCTCAGCCCTTTAAATCTTCTAATCATTGGATATCAATCTTAACCGTTGGATTAAAATGTAGCACATAGATTGCCAAGCTGGCAATCCTACATCTTTGGAGGGGTTGTACTTCTTTAACATTGTTTTTAGTGTAATTTCTTTCTAATCATTGTGTTTCTTTGATAACCCCTGCAATCTTTGAGAGAGCTAGCCAATCATAGAGCTTTGGTGGACGTTATGAATTGATGAAGATGTCACTCGGTACTAAGGTATCATAGGCCACGCAGATTGAAGGGAAATTGTGTGTTTAAACCATTGATTTATCTATGAGGAGAATTTGGAACGAAGGTGTACAGTAACACCCATTCTGCGCCCTTTTTTTTTAACCGTTGATTGACTTGGGAATAAACAGGATTTGACTGGGCTCGGTTTATATTAAAAGGGATTTGGGCCGGTGTTTTTTTTGGCTCCGTAAGGTTTGGTTTTTTTATGTATTATAAATAACTTACGACCCGTATAGTCTTTATATTAAAAAAGACTAACAGTGTTATACATTTAGGTTTTCTAAATGAAAAATGATTTAATAATAGGGGCTGTTCTGGTGTTTTAAGGGGTTTTGACTTTTTTTTGAAGTTGACCATATGTTGACCAAGGTTTGACTTTTGTTGACCATAGCTTGATAATTCCCGGGCTTCTAGGCACTCTTTCCATTCTCGAGATCGGTTTTTGTCCGCGTTTTTATCTTTATTTGTCATTTTCATTATATCCGTACCTGCACATATACACAACCACAAAAACAAGCTTATTTTGCCATTTTATTCTGTTTTTTGGTTTATTTGGGCCCATTTTAAAAGGTAAAAGGTATGTGTAAAATAACACATACTAGGTGTATAGTCTAATCTCTCCCTGAATCCAAATATGATTCCCATGACACTGAGGGACACATTAAATGAAGTAAATAAATGCTCTAAGTCTTTAATTACTTAATGTCCTAGTTTGGGACTGTACACATTAAATAAAGAAACCAAATATTCTTAACTAGCCACCCCCTCCAACTCCAACTAACAGCCAATGTCCCCACTTCTCCCATATATCACTCAAATAACCCTCTATGCATTAAATGTGCACTCCTACAAACATTATCCCTTCCCAATATGTCTTGTCATACGCCGTTTGATAGTTATCCATACGTCATACCTACAAAAAGTACATGACAAAGAAACGGCAAAACAGTTGTTGAGACGAAAGGGACAGTGCAAGTGGGATGGCAGCATTAAAAGGGGTTACCAAACCATTTTTTAACTTCTTCTTAAAAATAAATATTTAAAAAATGTTGAACCTTTTCAATTCCACCTATAAATACCCCAACTAAATGAAAAACACACACACAATTTTTCAAAAGCAATCAAATTCTACAAAAATTTGCTCTAAAAGCTAAAAAGTGTATGTTATCATTCTTTCTGGGTACTGACAGTTCATAAATCATTTTTCAGGTCAAAATTTTTATCTAAGGTATCCATCTTAGCATTTCAACAGCCTTGATAACATACCACTTATTTCACGCCAGCGATCAAAGTCAGACTCGAAATTATGACCATCTGGTAAATGATATATTGCCATTGTCCTTTTGCTTCAAATTTATCAAAAATGGCATCAAACCAAGCAACTGAGTATGCCCCTTAATGTGGCGACTTAATTATGGAGTCCATTGTTTTTCAAAAAAACAATGTTGTGGGAAATTTCAGTTATCCACCGACTGTCCCAGCCTACAAGCCAATATACAAGTTCTTGATGAACTGCCCACTAAAAATAGCCTTTACAAAATGTCCATCAGTCCTTTACCAAAACTTCCTCAGGGAGTTTTGGTTCACGGCCATTGCCTATCACTCAAATCTATCCACTAATGAGGATAAGCCCCGTCCACTCAAAGAGTTTCTAATCAAGTTCACAGTGATGAATGTTGGGACTTAAAGACTTCAAGATGATTCTTAGAGTTACTACTGCTCAGGTATATATTAGTGCTGTCAAGCATAACTTAGTACTGTTGGTGATACTAATGAAAATTATGCTAAGTAGTTAGTACTGGTAGTATAAAGTTACTACTGCTAGTTACTACTATTTAGTATAATTTAGTACTATTAGTATAAAGTTACTGCTGCTAGTTGAAGTTAAGACTGCTCAAAGTTAAAGACTGAAATATATGCTAAGTAGTTAGTGCTGCTAGTAGTAAAGTTAAGACTGCTAGTACATAGTTACTACTGTTAGTAATTATTAGTACTGCTAGTACTAATGTTACTACTGCTTATGTTTATTAGTACGCTGGTAACAAAAGTAATGCTGCTGGATAACAACTGCTAAAGACATACTACTTTAGAAGGAAAAAGACGAGTAAGAGATAAAGATTGGTTTGAAGAACACGGAAATACTTACGAAGTATAAGTATTGAGTATATTTTTTGTAAAAGATATGGTATAAGATTTTTGTATAAAAGATCATGATAACTTAGGAAAGTTTGTAACCTTGTAGGACTCCTTTTGTATAAAATGAGTCCTTAGGGTATAGAATTATATAATATAAAAAAATGAGTCATTGTCATAGCTTCAAGGTTGTAAACCCTAACACTGTCAAAGAGTGTTGTATTAATATATTGGAGCTTATTGTTTTGGTTATATTTTTGTGTGTTAAACATTCATTACTGTTATTCTTCTTAGTGGTATAAACTAGATTCCGCATAGTTTATATCATATACACAAAGTTTCATTCTTAGTACCTTTGGATTTATCCAAGGATACTAAACCTTACATCAAGCTAAGGAGTTAAAGATCTATTCATTGGGATCAACAAGTGGTATCAGAGCTCTTGTTATAAAGCTTTGAATAAGAAGAAATCAACAATACATACAAGATCTAATTCTCAGTGATAAGATAGAGGCAGGAACTACTTCTACAAATCTGACTGCAAAACTCCCTATTCTCAGCCCAGGGGATTATGATCTCTGGTTGATGAGGATAGAACAATACTTTCTCATGAACTGACTACTCCTTTTGGAAAGTTATTAAAAAAGTAACAAAGTGCTGGAAGAAAACAATTGGATGAACTGAGCAGGAATATGAACCTACAACAGCAGAAGAAAAGTAATGACAAGAAGGAATTGAGATAAGAAGCTAGAGGAACTCTGGTGAAAGGCTCTACCCCATAATAAGGATCACTGAAGTTCCATTCATATAAAGATGCAAAATTGCTCATAGAAGCCATTGATAAAAGGTATGGAGGAAACAAGGAATCCAAGAAAGTTCAGAGAACTCTACTCAAGCAACAATATAAGAACTTTGCAGGATCAAGTTCAGAGACAATAGATCAAACTTTTGATAGGTTGCAAAAACTTATCACTCAGTTGGAGATTCAAGGCGAAGTTATTACACAAGAATGACACTGAACTTAAAACTGTTGAGAAGTCTTCCATCTGAATGGAAGACTCATGCTTTGATATGGAGGAATAAACAGGAGATATAGACCATCAGTTTAGATAACTTACAACTTGAAGATATATGAACCTGAAATCTCAAGATCATCAAGTACAAGTCAATATCCACAAAATGTGGCTTTTGTGTCCTCCAACAGCACTAACAGCAATAGCAACACAAATGAAGCAGATAACTGTGACAACCGTCAATTTTCGGAACTTTAAATAACTATGTTACCCTTTTACTTTTCGAGTTTGACTTGACTTTTGACCGTTTGACCTTTTATCGCGGAAAAAAAAAATAATTCCCGCGTAACCGATAATTTTCCAAAATTTATTTTAATAATAAATCATAATTATTAGTACATAATTCTCATAATTTTTTTTTATTTCATTTGAAACTTAGTTGGCTTGAAAGTGACAACAACGCATACCGACACGAGACTAATGAAATTTTATTTATTTATCAAAATTTATTTAATAAAAATATTTAATAAATTATCTTACATTTTATTTAAAAGCGTTGGTTGAAAACGCGAACATTTAAATTAAGATTTATTTTTCGGACAAAGTCTAAAACTATTACTCCATAAATAATAGACAATTTTAAATAAACGTTACAAAATATTTATGAAATATAGTCGTGTAAATACTCATTTTTATAGGAAAAATAATTTGAAAAACAATGGCGCAAGTTTCGTCTTTTAAATCATTCGTTAACTCGCCCAAACGAGCCCCGAACCAATATTTTACAAAAATACCCCAAAAGATTACAACTTTAGTCCCTGGGAGAAATTTATAAAATATACCCTAGACTATTATACATTTTACATTTACATTTAAAACTTTTATATATATATAAATTCTAACAAAAATTTTTCATTTATAACAAAACCTAAACACACACAAAAACCTTAAACACTATCCCCTCTCCTCTCCCATACTTTTCCGGCGCCGCCCACCGCCTCCGGCCACCGGAATAATTTTCCGGCGAAGTCCCGACGATAGCCACCACCATCTCGCCATCAACACCGCGACCACCACATCTATACCGGCTGCCACCACTTCGATCCACCCTCGTCATCGCCGGCATGCAACACCTTCTCCACCATAGATCTATCACCACCGCCGTCACCACCTTCACCGTCTTCATCTTACCACCATCGTCACCCTCAACACCATGTCGCCACCAACAGCCGCCTCACCACCACATTTATCTCCTCCACACTGTCATCGCCGCCAACCGCCAACGCCATCATCACCGTCTCCCCCGTCACCATCTCCACAGTCGGCACACCACCCTCATCTCCGTCGCCGACACCATCGTCACCACAACGACCATGGCAGCCGCTGTCTAAACCACCTCACTCCTATTTCCGAGTTTGGATGATTACATCTCTTGTAAATTTTTTTTTTATATAACTAAATAATAATGGTTTCGTTTATTTAAGCTTAACTTCTTTGATTTGTTCTTTTTTTTCTTATTATTACTCTCCTTGAATTATAACTTAATTGCATGGTGTTGTTTAAGCTTATTTCTAGTTCTCGGCTTCCGGTTTTGTTGGTATACTCGGCTGAAAACACGCCCGCAGCAGGGGTGTTTGTTTCTGCGTTTTTCGACCCCAAAGGGGGTGTTTGGATCTGGGTTTAACACCCTTAAGGGTGTGTTTGGTTCGCTGCCCAGCAACCCGTAAGGGTGCGTTTGGTACAGCAGCTCCAATGGGAGCGTTTGGTTTGTTGTTTAACCACCCCAAATGTGCGTTTGTTAAGCGTTTTATAGCCACAGGGGCCTTTAGATTGTGCTTACAATTGCCAAACAGGGGCGTTGGAAATCATTATCGCCCCCAACGGGGGTGTTTGGTTTAGGACAGCCCTTAAGGGGGCGTTTGTTTTGCTGTCCAGCAGCCCCCTAAGGGTGTTTTTTGGGAGATATGGGGGGGGGGTGAGTTCCTAAAAAGAGTGGTTTGTTTTACTTATATTTGATGTTTATGTAAATTTGACTAATTGATTAATTATGAAACGCGTAAGTATTTGCGATATTGATTGATAAAAGTGTGAAAATAATGTATTTTATATACATGGGAGCGTTGTATAAACGGCGAGGTCATGCCGAAATTTCCTATAAAATTTATATACTTAGAATTTCGTTTAAAACTTTAATAATTTTGGAAATCCGGAAAAAGGACAAAGCAATATAGTTTTAAAACTAATAAATTGTAATATACAATAACAAGATAAATAAATCGTAAAAGTATACTTGTACAAACGAGTAACTATTTTAATTAAAACTCGTTCAAGAAACGAAATACTAAATTATAACATATTATTTTATAATTCCTGACTAAAGAACAATAACAACTTTTGTTAAAACTTTTGAAATGTCATTCGAGACTTTAAAATGTGTGTTCACTTTCAAGTAACTTTTTATTTATTTCCTTTGGTGACTTACGAACACTTGTCGAATTATGTTGTTTTAATTATATTTTTCTCACGTCACTTATATAATACTTTTCTTACATAAAATAAACACCGCGCATCATATACATGTCGAATTTACATATGGGAATAGTAAGTATATATATATAAATTATATATATATATAAATTATATATATATATTACGTATATTAACTTGTTCTCAGACTTCTTTTATTACATTTTAATGTATAATACCACCATGTAATATACATTTACTTATCTTTCTTCTGCAATATATACGGGAATATAATGCTAGCTTGCTTTTCCTCGATTATTTTATTAACCAACCAACAAACTTTTACAACTTAAGTCTAACTCTTTTATCAACCTGTCGTGTCGATGTAATCATCCATCGGAAAACCCAAATACATCCTCCTAGATTGGTGGGTCATAACTGTTAAGATAAACGGCAACTTATTCATCAAGCTGTTCCGGTTTTTATTGTGTATGCCTAGTATTTGCATTCCGCCAATTGTTCTGCAACATCAAGGTGAGTTCATAGCCTCGCATTTAATTCTTTTTATGTTTTAAAAACCCGCGAGGGAGATACATGCTTGTTTTAGAAAATCGAACACAAGTGAATATTTTATTATGTGAACGTTGCTATGAGTGTATTGTTTGTGCCCTCCATCAAAACCGTCAATCACCGCTAACCGTGGACACTAATGCACATTATAATAGATCTATTTGGCCTGTCTGGCGTGTGATTCTTGCGAGGGCATACGAGACATATTGTAATTAGTATTGGGAGTGTGTACACTTCCACTCCAGGTTGGCACATGGTTAAAGGTTTAGGTTCCGGGCTCTAGCATCGTTGTGATTGTTCTATGAACTAAATGTTTTGCTATGCTTGTGTTCAAAATGATTGTTTATAAACTCTATGAATTCACTCAACGTTTTCGTTGACTTTTTAGCATGTTTATCTCAGGTATATGCTTGCCTAGCTTGGATGGATGGAATGCGGATATCGAAGGACGTGGACTTGGTGAACTTTGCACATATGATAAAATGTTTTCTTTTAAAGAAACTTAAACATGTTGTGGATTATTTTGAAATGAGTTTTTATAAAGTTATTCGGACCTTGTAACTCTGATCTTTTTAATAAAAATTGAATATAGTGTACCGTGACTCGTGAGCTTATATTATGAAGTAACACCCCAAAGTGTATCCTTGCGTTGTAAATTTGAGGGTGTTATAGATTGGTACCAAAGCACGAGTCATAGCGAACTAGGTCGTTTTTTCAAAACATGGACTATGACTGTTTTTGAAAAAAAAATCACGAGCGTGCGGTATAAAAAGTAATTATATATGTGTATGTATATGTACACGATATTTGTTCTACGTCGGATCGCTATGTATACATATGCCTTTCGATTATCGCTACGCGCGTACTTTCGAGTTGTACTATTGACATTAAGTAATGTTGTTGCCATTATGTCAGGATATGATTAATTTTGTGTGTGCGTAATATATACGTTACGATATTATATAAGTTCAAAGCGTGGTTATATTTTGGTTAATTATAGTTTGGATTTGTATTATTTACCTGCGACTAAGGAACGAAGGAACAAGGCGAAACTATTTATTTTCTGATCTTTCTTAGTGAATCATCATAAGTAATTTCTATTACTAGCAAAATCATTATTTTCGCAATTTAATTCTACGTATTGATGATTGTTTGTGATGAAATCCGTCGAACACTTGCTTAGATTAGTTTGAAAGATTTGTTGGGAAAAATTAACGATTTGAATATCTTGTATAGTTAGGTTTAAACTTGACATGAATTATTTTGAGTCGACATATATATATATATAAATAAAATAATACTAAAATGAAAATAAATATATGTATATGATATTATGTTATTATATATATATTATATATACATAGTTAATATGTAATGTATATATAAATGTATATATAAAATAAGTTTCAGCAGAATTTTGAAGAGCATTATGTTTATTTCTGCGAGATACAAATCTCGACAAAACAAAAAAGTAGTTCGAAACAAGTTTACTTGACTTTTTTTAGACTCAGTCACGAAATGAATATCACGGGGCAGTATATAGTAAACACAAACATATAGACTATATTAAAAAGTCAAACCGTTTGATTTTAATAGCAATTGGTGCTAATATAAATCTTGTGGATACATATAAATATAATAAACACTCATTATTCTTACAAATACTCTTTATGTATATAATAAATGGATGTTAATACAATATGACACAAGTGTCAATGATTTTAAATCTAATAATTATATCGATACAGAAATCCGAATAACCGGGCCAATTAAAAATAGTAACTCTCCCTGAAATGGTCTCTTTACAAAAGTATAAGAGATATCAATTAGAACGCGCAAGTGGAATTTCATCGCATGCATACTTAGTATCATTAATCAAGGATAATATAAAATACGAATTTACGTATCGTTTCGATCATACTTTTATTATTTCTCAGATTACGCGACACTATTATAGGTCGTGGTCGAGCACGTTGGATAGATACCTTGACTCCTAGTGTGGACAGTTCCAGTTATAGATTATATCGTCCATTTTCCTCATTCGATTGCATCGATTCTTGACTTACTACTTCTTGTACTTGTTATGATCCTTGATTTCAAAACACCAATAAATCTTTTATGACAATAATTCCCAAAAATATATAAAAATATATAAAATGTTTTAACCAAACTAAATACCAAATTGCTGATTTTCAAAAAAACAAAGCAAAATGTGTTTCCCAAAAATGAATGAACAATAGTTGATGTGTTTCTCAAAACGAAGGTAAAAATATTTTCCCATTTTTATGTCAAATAATATACTTATTTTCAAGGATAGGTCCAAAACTTTTATCATCATATATGGTGTGTAATAATCGAAAAGTTTCTTTTTGACTAAGGAAGATTTGTCGTCGCTTGGGTCCTCAATATGCACAGCCCTAGCTAACTATCATAATTCAGGAAGAGCCACACTGTGACGGATTTAATCGTCGCCTTTAACTAGTGGTTTTTGGATAAAATGTTGGTGAGACACTTCCAAATGACGGATCCTTATGCAGTAACTTATTCGACGATTTCGTAAAACAAGTTCTGAATTTTCTTGCGTTCCTTGAAATCTTTTCTTTCGGATGGTGCTGCCTTAGAAAGTCACCATGACCGAGTAATTCCGGAAAATATTTTTGTGTGTCACGTGTAACGTGAAATCCCACCTAAGTCACAATGTTGGTGATGAAATACCAAGAAACCTGATACCGACACTAAGAAGAAATTTTAAACAAGGTCAGAAAGACCTGCAAAGTGGATGAAACCGAATTCGAGTAACTACGAGACCATGAAAAAGACTTCACCCTACATCAAATGTCTCTTACATTATATTTCTTTCATTTTCATATATGTCGAACGACGTCCGTAGAGTAAAGTTTTCTCTACGTCAAACTGTAAATCATTCCCGTTGAATAAGTCGTAATCGTGAAGAAAACTTCTACCCCCGAAACGTATGTGTTCGGTCATCTAATGTTACGAATGAAATCCTACTCAATCTCGAGTTTGAATCGAGTGTTTGATTTGTTCCCTATTTTTCCTTGTGTAACTCGGATACCAACGTAGTGATGACTCGAAAACCAAACTATAGTCACACAAGATGCTCAAAAGATAGCCTTCGGCGAGAGCCAAGTACATGGTCGATCCTACCGAACTATAATGATGTTCGTCCGTCATCATGATTCCGTAGGCATAAAACGGTACGCAATGGACAGTTGGAAGTTTTGCCGACATCGGGCGTAGATAAATGGCAATCTCGTTTGCCTGTCTCTATTATTCAGTTGAGGAATCCTTGTGTTTGACTTGATCCGCTTTGATCGTCGATGGTCAACGGCGGATAGCCATAGTTGAAAAATTATGTGCAAAACTTTTGCTTGTAATGTGATTTATGTGTTATGTGGATCTTAGTCGAGCATCGTACATATTTCGAGCTCGAGGCTGCATTATATATTACCTCGGATCGGCTGGGTACGCCTACCCAAATTATTGAGCTCGCTAATAGATCGCGACGAATTTAAAGGACACACGGAGCGTCCGCGTTATGGTGCGAGCTCGAAGTGGTCCCAGCTAGTGGCAGCCAAGCCGGTGACGATCGTGCTCTGGATGCTCCAAGCATATGATTAGAAATCGCTCTCAACTCATCAACTTCGTTAGTAAATTTTTGGGTACCGTTAGATTTGGAAATGATCATATTGCTAAGATAATGGGTTATGAAGATTATCAAATGGGAAATTTTATAATATCTTGGGTTTACTATGTGGAAGGGTTAGGACACAACTTATTCTTCATGGGACAATTTTGTGATTCTGGTCTCGAAGTAGCTTTTCACAAACACGCCTGCTTCATTCGTGACTTAGAAGGTGTTGATATACTCAAGGGATCAAGGTGTTTAAATTTATACACTTTATCTATGGAAAATTTATTGCTATCCTCTTTTATATGTCTCTTGTCTAAGGCCTCAAAGACCAAGTCTTGGTTTGGCATACAGAAGATTATCTTTTTAATACTTTGATTTTTATCACTTCTCTTGCATTATACATGGTCTCGTCCTAGGACTTCAAAACTAAGTATCAGAAGGATTCACTTGTGCTCGCCTGTTGCTCTTGTATAAAAGCAAGAAACACTCCCACATCCCAAAGCTAAAGACCCAATTCAAGAAACACTCTATGTGTTGCATATGGATCTTTGCGGCCAATGAGGATTCAAAGTATCAATGCGACAAAATATATACTGGTTATCGTTGATGATTATTCTCGGTTTACATGGGTGAAATTTTTATGATCAAAGGATGAAGTTCCAGAGTTCGTGATTAAATTTCTCAAAATGATCAAGTTCGTCTGAATGCAACCGTTCGTAACATCAGGACTAATAATTGCATAAAATTTGTCAATCAGACACTGAGAGATTATTATGAAGAAGTCAGAATCTCACATCAAACATCTATTGCTTGTACTCTACAACAGAATGACATTGTTGAAAGATGGAACCGTACTTTAGTAGAAGCTGCTCACACTCTGTTATTTCTCTGGGCAGAAGTGCAACAGCTTGCTATACTCAAAACTGATCATTAATCTGAAAACGTCACAACAAAACACCGTATGAACTTCCCCATGATAGAAAACCTGACTTATCTTATCTTCATGTCTTTGGTGCTCTTTGCTATCTGTGACAACCGTCAATTTTCGGAACTTTAAATAACTATGTTACCCTTTTACTTTTCGAGTTTGACTTGACTTTTGACCGTTTGA
Organism: Tanacetum coccineum; assembly: GCA_026074375.1. Classification (NCBI taxonomy): domain Eukaryota; kingdom Viridiplantae; phylum Streptophyta; class Magnoliopsida; order Asterales; family Asteraceae; genus Tanacetum; species Tanacetum coccineum. Next base: position 13,743 of record BQNB010035957.1, on the reverse strand, counting down.
CCTTTTATCGCCGAAAAAAAAAAAAAAAAAAAAAAAAAATTTCCGCGTAACCGATAATTTTCCAAAATTTATTTTATTAATAAATCATAATTATTAGTACATAATTCTCAAATTTTTTTTATTTTATTTTATTTCAAACCTGGTTGGCTCGAAAGTGACAACAACGCGTACTGACACGAGACTAATGAAAATTTTTATTTATTTATCGAAATTTATTTAATAAAAATATTTAATAAATTATCTTACATTTCATTTAAAAGCGTTGGTTGAAAACGCGAACATTTAAATTTAGATTTATTTTTTTTTGGACAAAGTTTAAAAGTATTACTCAATATATAATAAACAATTTTAAAATGAACATTACAAAATATTTACGAAATATAGTCGAGTAAATACTCATTTTCGATGGAAAAAGTATTTGAAAAACAATGGCGTAAGTCCCATCTTTTGAATCATCCGTTAACTCGACCAAACGAGACCCGAACCGTTATTTAACAAAAATTACTCAAAGTTTCACTTCTAGTCCCTCTATTATATTTTCAAATACAACCCTAAAGAATTATATACCTTTCATTTACTTTTAAAACTTTTATATATATATTAAAATTTAACTAAACTTTTCATTTATAACAAAAATTATACACACACCACTCAAAATCCTCTCCCCTCTCTCTTCAATTTCCGGCCAGCCGCCGCCGGTCAACAGCCGCCGCCGCCGGAAAAACTTTTCCGGCGGATGTTTCCGGCGAGCCTCCATCTTCTCCGGCGGATTTTTCCGGCGATCCTCCATCTTTTCCGGCGAGTATTTTCACACCATCCTCTCCACCATCTTCATCCGATCTACCACACCGCCGCATGCACCACCATCGAAGCACCAATTCGCTCCCACACCACCACCGCCGGCCACCACCAATGCCATGCAACCCATCACCATAACCAACACCCTCACCTCGCCACCATTTGCGTCACCACCGCCGGCACCACAACAACAGCGGCGGCTTTACCAGCCGCTGCCGCTGCCGTGGCGCGGCCATGGGTGGCGGACCGGCTGCCACAGCCAACAAAACACCCCTAAAACCTCCCAAAACCCCCGATCTATTACCTCGTTTTCCGTGCATGGTGGTTACATCGATTGTAAAATGGGTTATTTAATTTAAGGATTGATTTGGTCATGGTTTATGTCCACTAGGGGCTGTCCGCCGCCAAACCACCATCGTGGTGGCGGTCGGACGACGGTACAGCCACCACAGCCGCACCATGTGGTGTCGGGCTGTGGCGGCGTAACCCCTCGGGGTGTCTCGCGGTGCTCAGCTGCTTAACGCCACCGCTGTGGCGGCGGCCAAGCCGGCTGCGGCCACCACAGCCACCACAGCCGCACCATGGTGGTGTCGGGCTTGTGGTGGTGATTCCCCTCCTTTTGTTAATTTATTTCTTGTAATTTATTTCCGTCATTTATTGATTTTCTCCGATGTGAGATTGTGATTAAAAAGGCGTTTGGATTTGCATGTAAATGTGCCATTAAGGGCGTTTGGATATGTAGATAACAACCCATATGGGGGTGTTTGGATCTGAGTTTATGACTTATTAAGGGTGTTTGGGACAGTAGCCCCTAAATAAGGGTGCGTTTGGTTTTACTTGGAATTATTATTATTGTAAACTTAGATAGTTACAAATTTTGAGACAAGAACAATATTGTGGTGTTGATTGATAAAAGTGGGAAATTATGTATTTTTATATACATGGTAACGTTGTATAAATGGCAAGGTCATGCCGAAATTTCTAAAAATCTATATATTTATTAATTTTTCTCTTAAATTTCTATTATCTTAAAAATCCGTAAAAGGATAAAGTTATATAGTCTTCATATATTTATCAAATTATAAATATACAATAACCCGGTGAATAATCGAAAACTATATAACTATTTTAACTAAAATCGTCAAGAAAATGAAACATTAACTTATAATATATTATTTTATAAGTCACAACTAAAATATTAATATAAACTTTTATAAAAAATTTAAAGACGTTAATTGTCTAACTTGGAACCTTAAAACGTATGTTCACGTTTGTTAAATAAATCTTTAATGAATACTTTAGTAATTTTCGAATGCGTTTCGAATAATATTGTTTAAATTAAATCTCTCGTTTTTCTTATGTATATAATAATAATGCTTGAAAAGAATTGCATACCGTTAATTAATTGCCACTTTCGAAATTTTTGCCTTTGGTTATATAATTCTCGTCATATGAATTATACGCGTACCGTTTTCATTTGTATGTATATATGAGATATACATTATATACTTGTTTTATCATTTTGTTTATGTTATTTGGTCAACGACCGAAATGTTATAATTTTAAATTGCGTCTTTTTATTTTTTTTGAGTGTGTCGATGTAACTAACCTTCGGGGAAACCTCCAAAACTTTTTACCTTCTAATGAATGGAGCATTACCGTTAGGATTAATTGCAACTTCGCGATCGCGACAAGATGTTCATTGAAGCCACTTGGTTATTAGATTATCCGATTGTTGCTTACGAGCAAGGTGAGTTCGTAGCCTCGCATTTAAATCTTTTATATTTTTAAAACCCGCGAGGGAGATACATGCTTGTTTTAGAAAATCGAACACAGGTGATTTTATTATGTGAACGTTGCTATGAGTGTATTGTTGTGGCCCTTCCTTCATGAACCGTCAATCACCGCTAACCGGTGAACGCTGATGCCAATAACATATAGATCTCATTTTGGCCTAACGACTGTCTGGCGTGTGTTCCTTGCGAGGGCATACGGGGGACATATTGTTATTTAGTATTTTTTTGGGAGTGTGTAGCACTATCCACTCAGGTTGGGACAGGTTAAGGTTCGGTTCGTTTGGCTCTAGATCGTTGTGATAGTTCTATGCACTAACATGTTTGCTATGCTTGTGTTAAAAATGATTGTTTATAAACTCTATGAATCACTCAACGTTTTCGTTGACATTTTAGCTGTTTATCTCAGGTATTAGGGCTTGATTAGCTCGGATTGGGATGGAATGCGGATATCAAAAGGACGAACTTGGTGAAATTTGCACATATGATAAAATGTTTTCTTTTAAAAGAAATTAAACATGTGTGGTTATTTTAAAATGCTGTTTTTATTAAAGTTATTGGGTCCTTGTATACTCTGTTCTTTTAATAAAAATTTTAATATTGTTTACCGTGACTCGCAGTGAACTCTATATTATGAAGTAGCACCCAATATTGTTTTCCGTTGCGTTATGTATAATTTGGGCGGTGTCACGATCTGGTATCAGAGCACGTGTATTGACGAAAATAGGTCGTTTTTCAAAACTATGTGGACTATGACCTGTTTTTGAAAATTTTCACGGAGTTCGCTTCACCGAATATTCGATATCCTGCATCCCAAATCCTTCCCGTATCCTATGTGCTTGTTGATATAGCCTATGTTTGTATACTTCGTATACCAAGCGAGCACGTTAAAAGTAATTATATATGTATGTGTATTTATTATACTCAATATCCGTTCTACGTCGGAACGCTATGTAATTCTTATGCTTTGATTATTGTTACACGCGTACATTCGAGTTGTTCTATTGATGTTTGTTAATGGAGGTCACCTTTATGGTATGATTGATAAATCTCGTTTATGTGCAATATATACAGTTACATTGCATTGTTATATAGATTGAGGCTTTGTTAGCCTTTTGTTGTGTTTCGAGTGCAGCGATTAAGGAATCATATAGCTAAGGAACAAAGGAACAAGGTGAAAACTATTCTTCTTCGAATCTTGCTTGGTATATCTGGTGAGTATTCCTATTTCTAGTATGGGTCTTATGTTTTCGCGATTTAATTCATTATTGATAAAGGCTTGTGATGAAATCCGTCGAGAACTTGCGTAGATTAGATTAAAAGAATTATTGAAAAAAAAAAAAAAAAAAAACATACATAAAGACTTATTAAAAAGTCAAACGTCGATTTTAAAAAGTCAATGGTGCAATTTGAATATTGTTGGATAATTATAAAAATGATAAACTCTCATTATTCTTACTATGTACGTTTATGGTATATAAGAAATGGATGTTAATAAAATATGACACAAGTGTCGAGACTTTAAATCTAATAATTATATCGATTACGGTAATCCGATAACCGGGCCTATTAAAAATAGTAACTTTTTTGAAATAGTCACTTTTACAATAAGTTAAGTTGATTATTTAATTAGACGCCAGCAAGTGGATTTCTCATCGCATGCATACTTATATTATTTTTATCAAGGACATATAAGATAGGACATATAAGATAAATATCTAAGGTTACGAAGTACGTATCGTTCGATCATACTTTATTACTTCTCTATTTACGCGACACTACTATAGGTCGTGGTCGAGCACGTTGAATAGACGCCTCGCTGTTTTTAGAGAGAAGCAATCTGACTCCTAGTGTGGACAATTCCAGTTATCGAATATATCGTTAGTTTCCTCATTCGATTACATTGATCCTTAATTCATTACTTCTTGTACTTGCTATGATCCGTAAATCTCAACCACCTTTATATTTTTTTTATAGGACAATTTATAAAAAATATACAATAATTTATAAAATGTTTTATCAAACTAAATACCGAATTGCGTCGATTTTCATAAGAGGACAAAGCAAAAATGTGTTTCCCAAAAATAAATGAACAATAGTTTATGTGTTTCTTAAAAAAATAAATAAAAAAATAAATAAAAATAAAAAATTTATTAATAATAATAATAATAATTTTCCATTTAATGTCAAAATAATTTTACTTTAGTTTAAAGGTTAGTCGAAAAACTTTAATAATCAAATTTAGTGTGTCGGACGATTGTGTCGTCGCTCGGTCCTCAGGTTAATGCTTAGCTAGATAATATTGCATAATTCAGGGGAAAGAGCCACACTATGTCGGATGTGATGTCGCTGGTTCTCAATTGTGCATTGCATAGTAAAGTGCTATGAAATAATTCACGAAGAAGGCTACGCCCGTGTCTAGACTCATCGTGCTTTATAACTATGGTTTTGGATAAATGTTTGGGTGAGAACACTTCCAAACGGTGGATCAATATGCAAGTAATCCTATTCGATTTGATTCCGTATGAACAAGTTTGAATTCTCTTGCGTTCCTTGAAACCTTTTCTTTCGGTTGGTGCTGACTTAGAAAATCACCTTGACCGAATAATTCCGGAAAAATACCTTTCGTCTATGTCATGTGTCATCGTATGTGAATCCCATCTAAATCTCAGTGTTGCTGATAAAGAACAGAGGGACCTGATATCGACACTGAGATGAAATTTTAACAGAATCAGAAGACTGCACATGTGGACTGAAAGCCGAATTGTCGAGTAATACGAGACCAATGAAAGGACTTCCTACATCAAATGTATCTTACATTATCTTTCTTTCACTTTTCCTATATGTCGAACGACATCCGTAGAGTAAAGTCTCCTCTACGTCACATTGTGAATCATTCCTGTTGAATACACTTTAATCTGTAGAAAACGTTACCCTCGAATTCGTTATGTGTTATCGGTCATCTAATGTGACGAACGAACCTACACCAAGCTCGAGTGTGAATTCGAGGTGTTTGATTTGTTCTGTTATGCCTTGTGAACTCGGATACCAACTTGAGTGATGACTCGAATACCAAGTAGAGTCACAAAAGGTGTTTCAAAAGAGAGCCTTCGGCTCGCGGTGAGCCAAGCACTATGGTCGGATCCTATCCGGCACGATATAATGTCATCCGTTCATCATTTTCCATAGGGAATAAAACGGTTCGCGTATGGACAGTTGGAGTTTGCTGACTTTGAGCGGATAGATAAAAGTCAATTCCCGTTTGCGTCTCCGTTTATTCAGTTGGAGCGAGTCCTTATGTGTTGACTCGATCCCCTTTGATCGTCGATGATCAACGACGGGTAGCCATAGTTGAAAATTTATGTGCAAAATTTTTGCTTGCTATATGTTTATGTGATATGTGATTTAGTCGAGTGGTCGTACGTTGTGCGAGCTCGAGGCGGCATTGTGAAATGACGTCCGATTCGTGTGTACGGTACCCTGATTTTAGCCCCCCGTTGATAGACAGGACAAGGGTCCTCGACGCTCGTTGGTGAAAGACACGAGATGGAGTTCGTGGTAGGAGCAGTCGGGGGCCGGTTTGGTTTTGTTTTGCGAGCTCGAAATCACGGTTGGCAGCCATGCCGGTCAGGTGACAGATCGTGCTTTGGGGGCACCGTGAAGATTGCTCGAAGTTTGGTTAATGTTGAGCAAACTTGACATTTTATTGGGTATGGATCCATGGCTTTGTAAAGCCTGTGAGCACCCTGATTCATATATACTGTAATCTTTTTGGGTATGATCCGTTGTGATTACCCTGTAATCTCTTTTGGGTATGATAATCCGTTTGTGATCACCTGTAATCTCTTTTGGGTATGAATCGTTGTGATCACCCTGTTTAATCTCTTTAGGTATGGTGTTTGTGATCACCTTGTAATCTCTTTTGGGTGTGGATCCGTGTGTGAGCACCTACGTTAGATAAAAATCTATTTTGATACGCTTCCATGGGCTTCCAGGCCTTGTTGAAATCTAATAACTTTAAAACTTTTTATTGGGCTAAGATTTAGCCGAATTAAGTTGAGATTGTTGTTAATAAGGCTTGGCTATTTAGCAAGCATGAGTTAATCTGACTGAAACTGTCTTGATTGTCTATGGTTTTGGCTATTTAGCAAGCATGTCGTTATGTGATTGTATGTGCTTATTGATAAGTACCTTGTTTCGATTAATGCCGTAGTGCTTTCGATGGAGTTATGTATACTCTAAGTGATTTCCGCATAAATGCGCTCTCTTTCAATTTGCATGGCTTGACGGTTAGCGAGCATGCAATTATGTGATTGTATACGCTTAATGATAAGCGCATTGTTTTGAATAATGTTGTAACGCTTTCGATGAAGTTGTGTACACTCCTCGACGATTTTTCTATAATGTTGATCGCCTTTAGCGTGACCGTTTGGTCGAATAGTGCTTGATTTGATCGGTGCTAGATCACCAATGGATTTTTTTTTAAATTTGTTTTCGCTTCGGAAATATCTACCTAATGGCCTTAGAAGGTCGTGTGACCATAAAGTCCAGAGAGCATGTTAATCCGTTCGAGAATGTGTCTTTCACAGTTTCAAGTGAATTTGGGTACGAAATAAAGTGATTAAAGCGGTCGGGACGTCGCTTCCTAAAGGAGGAGAGAATGTGACAACCATTTATATTTTAGGAACTTTATAATACCTATTGTTACCCTCTTACTGTCGTGTTTGACTTGACTCTTTTGACCGTTTGACCCTTTCATCGTCACAAAAAAAAATAATTATATATATATTTAAAAAAAAATTCGCGTAACCGATAATTTTCCAAAATTTATTTTAATAATAAATCATAATTATTAGTACATAATTCTCATAATTTTTTTTTATTTCAAACTTAGTTGGCTCGAAAGCGACAACAACGCGTACCGACACCAGCAGACTAATGAAATTGAATTTTATTATCAATTTATGTTAATAAATATTTAATAAATTTATCTTACATTTCATTAAAGCGATTGGTTAAAAACACGAACATTTAATTAAGATTTTTTTTTTCTGACAAAGTATAAAACTATTACTCAAGATTATAATTAAACAATTTTAAATGAACGTTACCAAAATATTATGAAATATGGTCGAGTGAATACTCACTTTCGATGGTAATAATTATTTAGAAAAACATTGGCGCAAGTTTGTCTTTTTAAATCATCCGTGTTTTTAACTCGTCCCAAACTCGGACCCGAACCGGTATTTAACAAATTACCAAAGTTTCACTTTTTGGTCCCTCTAGTATATTTTCATTTTAACCTTCAACTATTATACCATTTCTTTTTTTTTTTTTTAAAAACTTTTAATATATAAACAAAATTTTACCCATTTTTTTCATTGATAACAAATTACTCACACACACACATAACCCTACATCACCCTCTCCCCTTCCTCTCCAAATTCCGGCGCCGCCACATTTTCCGGCGACCGGAAAAACTTTTCCGTTGATTATTTCCGGCGAGATCGCCGTGCCTTCTCCCACCTTGTTGCCCCTCCATATCTTCGATCCATCCTCACCACCATACACCCTCGTCACCGCCGCACCTCAACCACCTTCCACAGCCGCCGCCGGCTGTTTTTCCGGCGAAGACACGCTGCCACCACGCAGCTCCACCATCCGACCCACCATCATCACCTACCTTGCATGCCATTGTCACTACACCACCATCGTCATCCAAGCCGCCACGCTCGTGACCACGCAGCCGCCGCCATGGCGCGGCTATAAGTGGCGTATCGGCTGTCACAGCCGGCGAAACACCCATAAATCCTCCCAAAAACCTTGAACTATTGCCCTATTTTCAGTGAATGGTAGGTTACATCGGTTTGTAATAATAAATAATTAGTGGTGGTTGATTGGTGTCTGGAAAATGGGGGTTCCGTACCGCCGCAAACCACCATCGTGGTGGCGGTCGGACGACGGTACAGCCACCACAGCCGCACCTTGTGGTGTCGGGCTGTAGGCGGCAACCCTCGGGGAGCCTTGCTGTTCCCAGCGCTTGGGCTTCACCGACTGTGGCGGCGGCGATGCGGCTGTGGCCTCCAACAGCACCACAGCCGCACCATAGTGGTGTCGGCTTTTCGTGGTGGTGATTCCCCCTTTTTGTTAAAATTATGTCTTGTAATTTATTTCCGGTCATTTATTGATTTCTCCGATGTGAGATCGTGGTTAAAAAGGCGTTTGGATTTGTGTTTAAAACTGCCATTAGGGGCGTTTGGATTTGTAGATAAACCATATGGGGGTTGTATCGTTTGGATCGAAGTTTATGACTTATTAAGGGTGATTTGGGGACAGTAGCCCTAAATAAGGGTGCGTTTGTGTTACTTGGAATATTATTATTATAATGTAAACTTGGATAGGTTATAAATTCTTGTAGACGCGATAATACATTGTTGATGATTTGATATGATGTGAGAAATTATGTATTATTTTATACTGGATACGTTGTATAAACGGCAATGTCATGCCGAATATTTCTAAAATCTACATACTTATTTAATTTTTCTTTAAACTTCTATTATTTTAACATAAATCAATAAAAGGATAAAGTTATATGTCCTTATACCTATTTATCCAATTATAATATACAATAATCGGTGAATAAGTCGAAAATTGTTACTCTTACTAGTATAACTATTTTAACTATTAAATTCGTCAAGAATGAACATCACCTTATAATATATTATTTGATAAGTCGCAATAAAATATTTAATATAAACTTTTATAAAAATTTAAACGACGTTTAATTGTTAACTTGGAACCTTAAAACGTATGTTTACAGTTTGTTAAATAAATCTTTAATGTAATACTTTAGTAATTTTGGAATGCGTTTTGATAATATTGTTTAAATAAATCTATCGTTTTTTATATGTAGTATAATAATAATGCTTGATAGAATTGCATACCTTAAATAATGCACTTTGAATATTTGCCTTTGGCGGTTATATATTTTCGTCATGAATTTTTACGCTGTCAGTTTTCATATGTATTGTATACATGGAAATTACATTAACATACTTGTTTTGTCATATTGTTTTATTTTATTTGGTCAACGACCGAATTGGTCTAATTTTAATTTGAGTCTTTTTATTTTTTATGAGTCTGTGTCGATTGTATACTAACCAATCGGAAAAACCCCAAAACTTTATACCTCCCTATATGAATGAGCATTAACGTTAGGATTAATTGCAACTTCGGATCGCACAAGTGTTCATTGAAGCCACTTGGTTATTAGTTATACGATTGTTGCTTACGTGAGCAAGAGCGGTGAGTTCATAGCCTCGCATTTAAATCTTTTTATGTTTTAAAAACACGCGAGGGAGATACATGCTCGTTTTAGAAAATCAAACACAGGTGATTTTATTATGTGAACGTTGCTATGAGTGGTATGTTGTGGCCCTTCCTTCATGGACCGTTAATCACCGATAACCGGTGAATGCTGATGCAATAATAATAGATCTATTTTGGCCTAACGACCTGTCTGGCGTGTGTTCCTCGTGAGGGCATACGGAGACATATTGTATTTAGTATTGGGTGTGTGTAACACTATCACTCCGGGTTGGGCACATGGTTAAGGTTCGGTCCGTGGCTCTAGCATCATTGTGATTATTCTATGAACTAAATGTTTTGCTATGCTTGTGTTCAAAATGATTGTTTATAAACTCTATGAATTCACTCAACATTTTGTTGACGTTTTAGCATGTTTATCTCAGGTATATGCTTGCTAGCTTGGATGGGACGGAGCGTGGATATCGAAGGACGTGGACTTGGTGATCTTTGTACATACAATAAAATGTTTTCAAAGAAATTTAGTCATGTTGTGTCTTATTTAGAAACGAGTTTTCATAAAGTTTATTGGGACCTTATAACTCTGATCTTTTTAATAAAAATTAAATGTAATCTTTGTTAGTAAATACTTCTTTTAAAGTCATTTACCGTGACTCGTGAGCTTGTATTATGAAGTAGCACCCCAATGTTGTTTTCCGATGCGTTGTAAATTTGGGGGTGTTATACCTGCCCTAAAAAGAACATGGTTCCAAGAGCAGTACTAATGAAGTCTGGCCAAGTATCAATTAATACTGCCAGACAAGTTAATATTGCTCACCCAAAAACAACAGTGAATGTTGCTAAACCAATGTCATATCTTTCTAAAATTGCACATTAAACTGTTAAGAGGCCCATTCATAAGAATACAGCATTTAAAAACAGTAATTTTAATCAAAGGGTTAATATTGTTAAGGATAAAAATTTTTAATACTGCTAGGCCAAAAGAAGTAGTTAATGCCAAGCTTAACAGTTGATCCAGGGTTGGTTTTTAATAATTGGTCTCTGTAGTCCCATAGTCTACCATAATGTTCTATTAACCCACATTCAAAATCATATAAAGCTCTTTGTTTTGCCCTTCTAACTTGTCCTAAGCTGACATTGATCAAGAATTTATCCTTAATAGAAGCTTGAATCAAAGACCCTAGCACAATTTTGTTTTAGAATTAGTGTCTTTATCTTAAATGATGCCTTATTTTGCATCCATGAACCCTATAACCTAAACTTGCAGACATTATCTGATGTTTTCCTTTTAGTTCCTTTCTTAGAAGGTGACTTTGACAGCTTAATTGCTTGTTTAGTCCACTTCTTTTTACCCTCTGCAACTTTACTACCCTTTGCAACTTTCTCTTTACCTTTACCCTTTGCAACTTTTTCTTTACCTTTACCCTCTGCAACTTTCTCTTTACCATGACCCTTTGATACATTGTCTTTAATGCCCTTTCTACCAACTTTACTAGTGCACCTTACCTCTTTAGCATTCCTATCACATAAACAAGTAATGATTTATAATCATTCCTTTTGTATCAAAGTTGATAGCCATTAGCTACACCATAATTAGCCAACATAATCTTCATCTCTTCATGGTCTTTAAATTTCCTTCCTAAGATGGGAACCATATCTTTTCCAGGGCTGATATGGATCATGATCAGGATAAACTATTCCAGGTTGTACTTTGTAAATAGGATCCACACTTTGAATCTCTAATTCATCTTCTTACCAGTGCAATTTCATCACTATTCATTTGTACATGGGTAAAGTGTCCTAGTGGTTTTCTTAGGATCTGTTTTGCATAACCTATTTAAAAAGGGATCACTTGTGCACCTATTTGGTATGATATATTCTTCTTCTCCTATAAGTTGTGGTTCAACAAAGGCTGATATATCATCTAATTCACATTCATCCTCATCATAATCCTCTAAATCATCATTATCTTTTGGAAACCAAACATGGATATCATAACCATGATGTTCAACATATAGATCAATGTTCCCACCATTTCCTAAACCTACTACTAGAAAATCACCAAACTGTTGTTCATTTTTTAACTCATTAATCCCATCACTTAAGTCACTTCCAGAGAGACAATAAAAAGGACCAATGATGTGTGCTAAAACACACATCCTTTTAACCTCATAGAACACTATTAATCGGACTAAAAATACTAAAATATGCTTAATTATCTTGCAAATATGTTTGTTAGGTATTTTTATGTCTTGCAAGTAAAAATGATTGAAAACAATGCAAAAACGAGAAATTACGAATTCGTTTCGATCAAGAGTGCTTAATAATAAAGATCAAGACAAAGTCGTGAAAATCCCCCGAGCATGCCATTGGAAATAGCGTGAGAAAACGAATCCAACAGTGCCTTTGGATCTTATTGGGCCAGCCCGTAACCTATTTTATAGGCCGGACCAGCCCAAGCTAGAATAAGCCCATTTAAAGCCAACAAGAATTAATATATCTGTTAGAGAGTGACGTCACCCTTACCTCACACGCACATGGCTTCTAATTAAATCAAGTGAGGTCACACGACCTAACACTATCTACTGGAGGAGCAAATTGAATGTCGACACGTGGCAAGGCAGAAGCTATCTCTCAAATTCATTTTCAAATGAAAGCAAATGTGATCCTACAGTGAGAAATATATGCGTTAAATGGAAGCTAAAAAAAGAGACACGTGGATCAATTTGAACGGAGGATCAGTCTACTCTTTTTGTTCGATCCAAGGTCACACATTTAAAGGCCAACGATTGGCTCAATTATTCACCAATTATTAGTGCAATTTTACACTCTTACCCCTTCTTCCCCTATAAATGAAACCCGCTCCCTCATAGTTTTGAGCTAGTTTTTCATATAGTTTTTGCTTATTTTTAAGTTTTCTTTCAATATTTGTTAGCTTATTTGTTTATTTAGGTTAGTGCTTATTGTACAAGCTGCTCATACAGCTTATAGGATTAATTGTAATAGGATTCCAGTTTATTAAATGAAAGTTTTCTTTAGCTTATTGTCTCAAATTCTATCTCTTTAGCTTATATCAAATAAGCTTTTCGTTTAAGCTTATTACCTAGCTTATTTTCATTTAGAAATCTTTATAATTCCTTTAGATTTAATCCTAAAAGCTTTGACAAGCTTATTTGATTCAATCTCTAGTGTTTCAAAAGAATTCGAGTGCAATAAGCTATAATAAGCTTAGCTTAAGCTTAATCTCTTGTTTTAACTCTCTTAAGTTTTTTTATAAAGTCTTTTCATCAGATTTAAGTAATTTCTATACTAGCTTAATCATATTTGTTTGAGGTTATATTTTACAAGAGTTTTAGTTAATACATTTTAGAAGTAGATTATTAAAATTAGGATTTGGGATAAAATTAGTAAAAATGCTTATTAGCCTCCGATTTCATCATAGCTTATTTCGGGATTTAGCTTATTACAGTTTAAAATAGTATTGCTTAATCGGCTTATTCATTAGCTTATTAATTTAAAAGCTTACTGGTTCTAATTTCATTCCCGTTTTGGGGTTCCGTTTAGAATTTGGGCTCGATTGAGTTTAGGATTGGTTAATTAGTTTGGGCCTGCATTTAGTTTATACAATGTGGGCTTTGATTCGATTCTAGTGGGACTTGAGTATTAGAAATAGATCGTTGGGCCATATGTTTATGTTAACAGATTTGTCAAAAATAATATTTATTTGTTAACAATTTTATCTTATGTTGTGTAATTTTTGGTACCGGTCAACTCATGAGGCGTGGACCTTAACGGGTTTAATAATCTAGATAGAATTTAACTA
>BQNB010035956.1:0-50478 GCA_026074375.1 Tanacetum coccineum | reverse complement strand
TTTATGCCTTTATTATGCTTTGATATGACACCATGATTATGACGTTTCGGCCTCCTTTCCGGAGTGGGTCGTTACAGTGACCGAATAGATCCTCTTGGGTAGCCCCGGGGACGTCTCCGGTTAAGTCAACTTGTTCGGGTGTGTAACAACCGTGACTTGAGCAGGTTAGTCAAACCTTTAGTGTTGACTTATATGTCTGTTGCAATGTACGGTTTATGTGATTTTATGTGTTATGTGTGCTATTATGTGTTTATGAGGTGTTGGTAATCCATCGTTAGAATGTGAGCATTCGAAAAGATTGGATTAATGGTGAAAAATGGTGATTTCCCTTAGCGTTTAAGTGTTAGATTTAAGAAAATGTAAAATTTCTAATTTTAGAAAGTTAGGTTGGAAATGAATAATTATTTTTAGAAAGTTAGTAAACTGCGTTAATGCAAAAAGGAAGAGTTAAATTAATTAAAGTTTTTATAAAAACTTAAGGTTTTAATTGTAAATAAAAAAAATAAAAAAAAAATTTTTTTTATTAGATGAATAGTGTTCCGAAAATTAGAAGAAAAAAAAAGAAAAATAATTAGAATCCTAATCCTAATCTAAAACCTAGTTATACTTAAACTAAAATTCTCCCTAGGTGCCTATAAATACTAAACTTAAAATCCCCATTCACCCATAAAATTTCGACCGGCCATAAGGAGAAAAGAAAAGAGAAGACGAAAATTTTAGGGCCTCGCTTTAAGGTACGATTCGACTTTTTAGTTCTAGTTCGTTTAATTTTTCTAGTAACTTGATTATGATGGATTTAGGTTTAAATTTAATTTTATAAATTAGGGCATTTAAATTCCAGAAAGTTTATGATATTATGATGTTAGTTTAATCATTAAATTAATTAGATTAGCGATATGAACATGCGTTAGGGCTTGGATCACTCGAATTAGATGCGTAATTCACTGCAGAAAGTTAGGCAGTTTTGTAACGAGCATAACTCGTCCATAAAAGATCAAATAACTATTTTAAACAACATACTGGAGATCAAACTCAAAGAGTCTACTTTTCCTAGAAACTCCAGCCTCATACATTTTTAATGGTCAGAAGTGGGTCAAATGGGCTTACAAAATTCAGTGTGTAAAACAGTGACGAATTTTAGTTTTGGTTTTGATTTTTCTAAAAATACTTAGACACTGAGTTAGAGGCTCTAAGTCACGTGGAAGTTAGTTCATATATTGTGTGTGACCTCTGAATTTTGGCTAAGGTCAGAGAGGGGTTTAAGTTGGGTAATTAATGCCATACTTTTTAAAGGTCAGATTCTGGACGAATTTTAAACACTTTGGATTAATGAATTTTTTTGGGATATTTATAGAAGGGTAGTGACTTTGGGAGAGCTATGAGAGGTTCATAGGACATATATGTAGCATGGTGAATTTTGGTTTGAATTATGGGAGTGTTTAAGTAGTGCGTTTAGGGCACGCAAGTGAGAGTAAAATTCTGCGTAAAACCAGAAAGTGTTAAGTGTAACGTTTAGGTGCAAATAGTAAATGTAAGATTTAATAAGGTTATAAAAACAAGTGTAGGCTATGATAGATCACATAGGCATCCATCATAGTTAAGGTTACATCATTTTTGGTTGAATGCCTATTTGATGGGTAATCTAATTTTTGTGCTTATATTGTTTAGATTGTTCGTGTTATTTGTGAAGTGTTTGTGGATTTGAAGCTAGCAATCAGGTGAGTTTCATAGTCCCATTTTTAAATGTCTTTACATTTTGGGATGAAAATGATGCTTATGATCTAAAGATGTTTTGAATGCTGTGATTATGTGGTTAATGGTGTATGGACAATATGTTACTGTTATATGACTTATTGTTGCATGTTGATTGTGATATTGGTGTTATCGTCTACTCACGTAGGCAAGACTTGGGATTTATCCCGAGTGATAATGTGGTGTTATCGTCTACTTATGTAGGCAAGATCCTTGGAGCTGATCAACTCCTTGTGATATTGTGTTATCGGTACCAAGAGTCTGGAATTGGGTATTGGATCCTTTCCATGACTATTAGTGGATCGGGGGTAACGTTCCTACCCAGTTGTTGTAATGGATCGGGGGTAACGTTCCTACCCAGTATGTGGATTGCATGTTAGCATAAGTTCATATTTTGCATAATTGTCCTTTATTGTTTTGATAATCACAGTAATTCGGTTTTAAAGTTTTATTGTTGTCCTAAACCTATGTCTCTCACCAACCATTGTGTTGACGTTTTAAGCATCATTTTCAGGTGAGCTTAATGGTGCTAAGATAGAATGAAGTGGCTAGAAGAGACCGTAGGATGCTTGGAGTTATTTATGCTTTCTGTTTGAATTGTTTGGTTTATGTTTTTGCATGTCATTTATTGACGAGACCTCTTTCTCATTAATAAAGACACCATTAGGTTTTGGGTATTGTTATGACACTTTGTGTCTTTGCTTTACTTTAGTTTTCATTTTAGTATTCTCTATATAGACACCATGTGTTGTGATGATATCCATTCTTGTTTACGCCTCGCGTTTCCGCCTTGGCGGGGTGTGACAGATTGGTATCAGAGCCTATGGTTATAGAGAACTAGGTGGTTGAGCCTAGACTATAGCTTAAGGGTCCCTCATATAGTTGCATTTTAGGGCATAAGTGTTTGTGTACGTATATACCGTATGTTCCCGCTACCTAAAAGCTTTGAAATTCTTTCTATTTTGAATTACTACTATATAATATGATATATATACTTTTTCATTGTGGGGATCTAATAGTATATACCCCTTTGTTATTGTTTTAATCGTGCCTTCCCCTATCCTTAAGGGATATCGTTGGGAGATTATTTACTTCACTGGACTCGCGGAATTGGGTGACTTTTGAGAGAGAAAAGTCAAACCCAAGCGAGGCCCAACAGATAAATTTGAACATGCATCTGAGAGCTTAAACAAGATCATAGAGTGTCAGATTATTGACAACTGCAAGAAAGGTTTAGGCTATAATACAGTACCACCTCCCTATACAGGAAATTTTATGCCTCCAACACCTGACTTGTCATTTACTGGTTTAGAAGAATTTACAAGTGAGCCTGTAGTTGAGAACAATGAAGCTAAGGCTAGTGAAGTAAGACCTAAAGCAGTTAGGAAGAATAAAGGTGCTCCTAATTAATTGAGATAGGTGTCTGATAATGAATGAAGATATGTGTGCCCTCGCTCAGATTGAAAAGAAAATATTTAAGCCTAGTTTTGCTAAGATATAGTTTGTCAAACCTAAACAACAAGAAAAGACTGCTAGGAAAACTGTTAATCATGTTGAGCAAAATAGGCAAAACATTCATACTCCTAGAGGCAATAAAATAAAACCTTAAATAATATGATGTCCAAAGATAAGGAAGTATTTTGAGATGTTTATAAAGCCTGTTATCAATGTGGAAGTTTTTGAGTTACTTGCAGGTAGAGTTGTAAAAAGGTGAACAAAAACGAGTTTCAAAATACAAAACTTATTTGGAAACAAAGTCTCAAGGTGAATCGATCAAAATCTTTGCTAAAAAGACTTCAACCCTTTGCTAAAAAAAAGAACATAAGTTTCCCAAGATGCAGTACTAATGAAGTCCTGTTTTAGTTATCAAGTTATTACTAGCTAGACCAAGTTAATGTGCCCCACACAAAAAAATAACAAATGAATGGCTATGCCAAGAACCAAAATTCCATAAATCTTCTAAATACAATACAAATTCCAACTATGTAAGATGCCCATTTATATTAAATACACATTTAAAAAACATCAAATTTTAATCAGAGGATTAATACTGTATGAAGGATAAAAAATATTTAATACTTGTTAGAACTGTAAGGAAGGCCAAGAAGCATTAAGTTAATGTGCAGCAAGGCCAAAATCAGTAGTTAAGTGCTTTTAAAGGAATTTATGTTTAATGATGTCTAAGGCCTCAGCTTGTTGGGTTTGGAAACCAAATAATAATGTTTTAGACCATGTTTCTAAACACAACAGTGCATCTATCACCCTAAAGAAGTTTGATTAATGGTTGATCAAAATGAAATCCAAGTCATGATGCTTAGGGTCCCCCAAAAGAAAGCTGATTTTTTATCTAATGTGCAGGGCAAATCCATAAATGGATTTACATTACAGGATCAAGGAGTGATTGATAATGGATGCTCAAAGCACATGACAAGGAACATGTCCTATCTTACAGACTATGAAGAGATAGATGGAGGATATTGCTTTTGGAGGGAACCCCAAAGGAGAGAAAATCACAGGAAAATGTACCATTAAAACTGGTAATCTAGATTTTGAAAATGTGTATTTGTGAGAGATGAGTTAGAAATTATCTCCTTATGTCTACACAAATGGTATTAAAGAATAAATGTTCTTTTAATGACACTGAATGAAATGTTTTATCTCCAAACTTAAGTAATTTATAAATTTCAATTTTACTTAGAGTTTCCTAGAAAAAACAATATGTATAGTGTTTGAATTAAAGAACATAGTTCTAAAAGAGGTTTAACGTTTACTCTTGCATAAAAGTCCACACAGATGAATCTAAACTTTGGCATGAAGGCTAGTTCACTTAAATATTTAAAACCTTGAATAAAGTTGTTAAGGGAAATCTTGTAAGGAGGTTTACCTATAAATTTTTAAAAATGAATCAAACTGGTTTGCTTGTCAAAAGGACCAACTCACACAGGGCCTCTTGTATGTCCAAAACAGAACTCATCAGGTCCGCCTTTACATTTTGTTGTAAATGGATTGTTTGACCTAACATTTATAAAAAGCCTATGAAAAAATGTATTGCCTAGTTTCACAGATATTTCAGTATGTTTAAATGGTTTTCTTTCTAGCTGATCTAAGGATGAGACTATGGCATTCTGTAAGTCCTGATAACTAGGATAGAACACTAGTAGACACATAGTTAAGGTGATTAATGTGATAATGGGACTGAGTTTAAAAAAAAAGAAGATGAATCGTTATAGTGAGAGAAGGGTATTTATTGAGACAATATAGTGCAGGTATGAACGTCCTCAACAAAATTGAGTTTGACAAAAGAGAAATATGACAACTAAAGGTGAGAGCTAGCTATGACTATGATAACTCATTCTAAGCACCAACTACCTTTTGGGCGAAGCAGTTTAATACTCTTCTATGTGCAAATAAGTGTTTAGGTAGTAAGCCTCATAACAAGACCCCATATGAACTTTTTCATGGAGACACACCAACTTAAGTTTTATGAGACTATTTTAAGGTGTCTGTACCAATTCTCAAGTACCGATAGATTCACTTAATCATTAGGATGTAAATGCTGAATGAAGGTTTCCTCGTTTTGGATACTCTTTGAATATTAAAGCCTTTAGAGTATTCAATATAAACAAGGAGGCGTACAGAAAACTTGCATATTAGGTTTTAGTGAAGAGTACATACCTAATATAGTTATGTATTGAACAATTGGCTATTTGATATTGATGCACTAACAAGAACAATGAATTATAAGCCAATTATTGCAGGTACAAAGTCTAATGATTTTGCAGGAAAAAAAGCAAGTGATAATGCAGGTCAAGCAAGAAAGGAGACAGAACCTGTCAAAAATTATATTTTTCTACCATTATGTCCTGTTGATCCACCATATTCCTAAGATCCAAAGAATTATCAAAATGATGGATCCAAAACTTCAAGTGATGATGAAAAGATGGTTGATGAAGATTCAAGAAAAGATAGTGAAGGCATTAATCAAGAGAAGGATGATAATGTTACCATGACTAACACTATTAATGTTGCTAGCATAAATGAGGTTAATGCTGTTGGTGCAAAAACAAGCATTGAACTTCCAGTTGATTCAAATATGCATGCTTTAGAAGATTATAGCATATTTTGACTTCCTCAAGATTTGATGACGATGATGGAGGCATATGTCGACATGAACAATTTGGATTACAAGAATCCAAGTCAGTTCAATTCTAACAACAAAGAATTCATAAAGATCAATCCGTCTTTGAACAAGTGAATAGAGATTTGCCATCAGCTCCACAAACAAGAGAATGACAAAGAATTAAGAGAAATTGGATTTGTTAGCACTATTCAACAAAGCACCGAACCATAAAGACCTCAAAAAACTGCTTTTTTACATTAATTTTTTTCACAAGAAAGAACCTAAAAAGTATTCAATGACACATGAAGGATCCAAGTGGATAGAGGCTAGCAGGAAGAGCTTTCTACAATTCCAAATTACATGAAGTTTGGACTTTGTTGGATTTACCAAATGGAAAAAGGGCTAAGGCACTAAATGGGGTTTTAGGAATAAATAAGATGAAAGAGAATTGTGATATACACATAAGCAAGAAGAAGTGGGGGTTGTAGCCCACCAGTTTCAAGATTGAAGCAATTAAAGGCGTATTTTTACTTATGCTTATATTTAAAGATTTTGTGTGTTCAAATTGGATGTAAAAAGTGCTTTTTCACTATGGAAGATTGAAGAAGAGGTTTTTGTATTCCAAACCACCAGGATTTGAAGATTCCCGACTTTCCTGATAGAAGTGGAAACAGGGTGAAAAAGCAATAGTATGATCTACATCAAGCTCCTAGAGCTTGGTATGAAACCTTGTCAACATATTTGTTGGACAATGAGTTTCAAAGAGGGAAAATTGACAAAACCTTATTCATCAAAAGGTACAAAGGATATTTGCGTCAAAGTTTATGTGGATGATAACATTTTGGTTCATCATAGAAGAGAGCTATGCAAGCAATTTGAGCAAGTATGATGTCCTGAAATTGCAGATGGAGTTATCTATAGAAGAACTTACATCTTCTTAGGATACAAGTGCAGCAAAAAAAGGATGGACATATTTATTTTTCAACAAAATAGTTGAAGAAATTTAAAATAAATTTTGGGTTAACAGAAGTCTAGACTACAGCACACAATTAAACTAAAGCCTTAACTCAAGGATGAAAGAAGTAAAGAATTGGAATTTTCATAATGTGAAGGGTCAATGATTGGTTCATTGATATGTATCCTACATCCTTCAACCGTGACATTATGTTTGCAGTATTTTCCTGTGCTAGATAACCAATCAATCCAAGGTTACACATCTTGCATGCTGTGAAAAGGATTTTAGGTACTTAAAAGGTCAACCAAAATGTGGGCCATTGGTATCCAAAAGTTCTCCATTTGATTTGAAGGCCAACACTGATTAGTGATATACGCTGGAGCAATCTTGGATAGGAAGGTCTAACAACAGAGTTGTCAATTCCTTGAATGTAGATTGATATCATGGCAGTGCAAAAATATATAGTGATTGCAAATTCCTACAACAAGAAAGCTGAATATGTGGCTGCTTCAAGTTGATGTGGACAAGTGCTTTGGATTCAGAATCAACTACTTGATTATAAGGTATCATTTATGCATCCATGATCTTTATTTGATAATAACAAACTATTTGCATAATAAAAATCCCGATTTTCCATATCAAGAAACAAAGCATTTATAGAGATTAGACAACATTATATTAGGGATTGCAATAAAAAAAGAAGTTGAATCAAATGGTTAAAAAATCCAACTGACAAGAATGTAGCAATTTACTTACAAAAGCTTTTTGATCTAGTAATTTCAATATTTGATTGCTAGTATTGGAATTTTAAATCTCTAAAATCTTTTATCTCTTTATGTTTTTGTAGAGTTTTGTATGAATTAATACTGTTATTCATGTCATAAAAGTTCTGAAGTTTAAGTATAATTAGTACTGCTTTAGTTATACTAATACTGTTAAGTTAATGTTGTTAGTTATAACTTAATACTGCTTGGTATAATTAACATGTAAAATTGTCGAAAAAATAGAAAGAGGTTTGTGAGAATAAAAACAAAAGAGAGATGTGTAAATAATAAATAAATACGAGACAGATGATTTGTGAGTAAAAGAATTGAGAGAATTAGTTGAGAATAAAAACAGAAAGAGAGATGTGTGGAATAAAAACAGACATAGAGTTTTGGTGAGTAAAAAAATTAAGAGAAGAGTGGAGGTTGAAAAACTAGAAAATAGAGTTGAATATATTAAAAAACAGACAGAATGTTTGGAATGAAATTAGAGTTAATGCTGGTGACTCAAAGTTAATGCTACTAGGTATAACTTAATGCTACTAGGCATAAGTTAATACTGCTGGCATAACTTAATGTTGTTAGGCATAAGTTAATGCTACTAGGCATAACTTACTACGCTGGGGTATTACTTACACACTACTGCGTAGGTGAACGATAAAGCTAGTGAGGCTTTTCATAAATACTTACCGATTAAGGTTTTCATCACTCATTTAATCAATTTGCACGGTCTTTCATAATACTCTCTAATCTACAAACCCTAGACCAATTTCATCATTCATCATTAAAATCCAACATAATGACGACCCTAAAGTTTGCTGATACTCACACAGTGGTCCGCTTTTTGTCAAAGACCCAAGAAAGTGATTGGGTTAGAGAACAAATAGTGGATTTTCTACTGAATGCACACCAAATAAAGTATGTGCTTTAACCGCAAGACTTATATATATAACACTTGCACAGAACACTTTCTGGTCTACTGTCAAGGCAAAAATAGTTAATAGGGAAGTTCAGTTACAAGCCCTAGTAGATGGGAAGAAGTTATCGTTACTGAAGCATCTGTTAGAAGTGACCTTCAACTGGATGATAAGGAAGGAATGATGTTTGCCAAATGCGAAAAAACCATTTTTGAAGAATTACAAGATGGGGTAAGAAAAATTTCCACAAAAGCTTTACTTTTACAAGGCTTCTTTTTCCCCAAACATTGGAATTGTACTTATTCATACTATTATATAATGCCTAAGTTCTAAGACTACTGCATGGAATGAGTTTAGTAGCACTATGGCTTCTACAATCATCTGTTTAGCTACAAACCAGAAGTTCAACTTTTTAAAGTATATTTTTGAAAGTATGGTGAAGAACTTGGAGAATGTATTTGGTAAATTCTTAATGTATCCAAGATTTGTACAAGTGTTTTTAGAGAAACAACTAGAAGGGATGTCAAATCATAATAGGATTCATGTTGTAGCCCATGCTCAACTAAGTGAAGATATTTGAAACATGAGAAGGGTAGGGAAAGGCTTTTCTGGAAGAGAAACACCCTTATTTCCAATAATGATGGTACAAGCTCAAGAAGAAATAGGTTAAGGTTCAGTAAATCCTACTGATCCCCATCACACACCCACCATTATTCAACCATCAACATCTCAGCCTCAAAAGAAACAAAAACCTAGGAAGCTAAAGAGAAAGGACACTAAGGTACCTTAGCCTAGTGGTCCTACAGACAATGTTGCGGATGAGGCTGTTTATGAGGAGATGGATGACAATTTGGAAAGGGCTGCCACTACTGCTATTAGCTTAGATGCAGAGCAGGATATGGGTAACATCAATAAGACCCAATCCAAGGCAACACTTAATGAACCAAGTTCTTTAGGAGCTAGTTCAGGTAGTAGTCCCAGGCGCCTAGAAACCATGGGGGATACTATTAATGATTCACTGCTCGTAGGAGTTAACACACCTTGAAGTGATGAGGATAGTCTAAAACTAAAGGAATTGATGGAATTATGTACCAATTTACAAAATAGAGTTATTGATCTGGAGAAAACTAAGACCTCTCAAGCTCAGGAGATTACAAGTTTGAAAAGGAGGGTCAAGAGACTAGAGAAGAAAGGAGGGTCAAGAACTTATAGGCTTAAAAGATTATACAAGGTTGGTTTATCTAGAAGAGTGGAATCCTCTGAAGATGAAGGTTTGGGTGAGGAGGATGCATCCAAACAGGGGAGGATAGCTGATATTGATGCTGATGCAGGAATTAACTTAGTTAGTACTTATTTTGATGCTGATACAGATATGTTTAGAGTACATGACTTAGTTGGTGATGAGGTGGTTGTTGAAAGTGAAGTTGCTGTTAAAACTGCTAGTACAATTCCAGTTAGTGCTGCTACAACTACAACAACTGTTATAATTAATGATGAGATTACTTTGGCTAAAGCACTTGCTAAATTGAAAAGTGCTAAACTACCAACAACAACTGCTGCTACAACAATTACAAGAGCAAAAGGGCTTGTTATTCATGAACAGGAGCAAGCACCTACACCAACAATTTCTTCACAACAACCATCACAACTCAATGTTCAGGATAAAGGTAAAGGCAAAATGGTTGAACCAGAACCTGTGAAGAAATTGTCAAAGAAAGATCAATTGATGCTTGAAGAAGAACTTGCCTTCAAGCTACAAGCTGAAGAAGAAGAAGAATAAAGGCTTGCCAGAGAAAAAGTTCAACAAATTAAAGAAGTAAACATAGCTTGGGATGATGTTTAGGCTAGAGTTGAAGCTGATTATCAGTTGGCTCAAAGATTGCAAGCTCAAGAGCAAGAAGAATTGACTGATGAAGAAAAGTCAAGATTATTTATACAATTCTTAGAGCAAATAAGAAAACATTTTGCAGCCAAGAGAGCAGAAAAGAAGATTAACAGACCACCAACAAGAGCTCAACAAAGGAGTTTCATGTGTACTTATCTGAAAAATATGGAAGGATGGAAGCTCAAAGATTTGAAGAACAAGTCATTTGTCAATATTCAAGAATTGTTTGACAAAGCAATGAAAAGAGTAAATATCTTTGTTGACTACAGGACTGAGTTGGTAGAAGAGAGTTCCAAGAAAGCTGAAGCAGAGATAGCATAAGAGAGTAGTTCAAAGAGAGCAGGCACTGAGCTGGAACAAGAAAGTATTAAGAAGCAAAAGGTGGATGAGGATAAAGAAACAACAGAGCTTTTCAAAAGGATAATAGAACTTATTCTGATAAAGAGGAGTAGCAATTGATGCTATTCCTTTGGCAACTAAGCCTCTAAGCATTGTTGACTACAAGATCCATAAAGAAGGGAAGAAAACCTATTACCAGATAATCAGGGCTGATGGAAGTTCAAAGATGTACTTAGTCTTCAGTCATATGCTCAAAAGCTTTGATTAGGGTAAGGATTTGGAAAACCCTGTAGAATTGGTAAATGCTAATGCATGGATCAAACCAAGGCCAGAGGAGAGCTATGAGAGAGTGTTATAGGGTGATTTTAAGACAATGTTTGATCCACATTGTTTGTTGGATCAAGTTTGGAGGAATCAAACAGGATGTATAGGAGTGTTGGGTTGGAAAATTTATATGACTCATGTAGAGTTTATTTTGTAAGGGTGCAACATTCTGCACATTTCATACGCTGGTCAGACGAAATAGAGATATCCCCTTACTCCTGTACAATTTTTATGATATGTTAAACAAGAAGCTTCAAGCTGACCATTTCAGTGAAATGGTGAGTTAGGAAAGGGTCCCATAAAGTCTAGCCCCCATGTGTCAAACATATCACATACCTGAATATTGTTCTGAGGCATCTCACTTGTTGATGCTATGTTTCCAGATCTCTGACATGCATCACGTCATTACGTAATCTTTAGCATCTTTAAAGATGCTAGGCCAAAAGAATCCTGCTTCATAGACTTTCCTTCCAGTAATTGATGTACTATGATGACCCCCAGTTGGTCCAGAATGACAATGTGCCAAGATTTCACGGATTTCATCTCCAACAACGCATCGCCTCATTATATTATCCGGGAATAGCTTGAATGCGTATGGTTCATCCTAAAAATAATTTTTTACTTGAGAGAATTTTTTTTTCAAGTGTCCCATTTAGAGGCACAATCTGTTGGGATTAAAAGTCTTCATGATGATCTTGGAGTTATTGCTGCTAAGTTAATGCTACCGGTGTATAAGTTACTACTGCTTGTTAAGAGTTAATGATGCTGGTACAAAAGTTACAACTGCTGAAAGAGTTTCTACTATCAAAAGAGGATGGATAATGACAGAAGAAAGGATAAAGATTGCTTGAAGATCAAGATTACTTACGTGATAAGTATGAGTTATTTATAGAATAGATCTTTGAGAATATTCTAAGTTTTAGGAATATATTATAATCCCATTAAGACTCCTTGGTGTATAAAATGAGGTCCTAGAGTATAAAGTTCTTTGTACAAAAAATGAGTCATTCATAGAATTGTCATAGCTTCAAGGTTTTATAACCCTAATACTAGTTAGAGTATTCGTATTAATATATTGAAGCTTTATTTGTTAATCTGTGTGTTCATTAGAATTATTGTTCTATTGCATATTCTTCTTATTGATCAAAGATTAGATTCCGCATAATCTTTGATATATTTTACAAAGTTTCTATCATAGTTGTGTAGGATTTATCTTGCATAACTAAACCTTACACAAGCTAAGGAATTCAAGATCCATTCAAGTGGGATCAATAAGTTGAGAATCCTTTAAAGCTCCTAGGATCAAAAATAACAAAGTATTGATATGCAGCGGAATTTTAATAAAGAACAATGTTATTTTCATAAGGTTTTACATACATACAAGCCTCAATTCTATTTGATCAATATAGAACGGTTACCTAACTGTAACAGGAACAAAGAAACCTTTGATCTTAGGGCTAAACCATACTAGACGTCTACATCACACCTATAGGATACACACATACTTTTTGGGTGCACACATAATCACACACTAAAACAATGTCTATGGATCTCTTTATATAGAGAGTCCATAAGACTTACAAAGGAATCTTATTGGTATTAGGAAACTAAATCTTTCCTAATCTTTGATCATTATCTTTTAAGCAAATCTTTTAGAATCCTCCATCTTTTGTAGAATTGCATATTGTCGACTTTGATCCTTTTGTTTCATTCTTTATCCTTTTAAGCAAGTTCTTTTGTATCATCAAATCAATAATTCCCAACACAATCTTTCCAACGATATAATTAACATAATCAGCATACCATGGTTCGTTCTCATTTAACTCGGTTTTCAATATCATAAGATGTTCGTCGGGAAACTTGTCAGTAATTTCCTCTTCCGTGAATGTTCCTATGTTTGGGTTCTCAAGTCTTGACAAATGATCCGCAACTAAGTTCTCTTCCCTTTTTTCATCCTTACTCTCAATGTCAAACCCTTGAAGAAGCAGAACCCACCTTATAAGCCTTGGTTTGGCATCTTGTTTCCTAAAAAAATACTTCAAAGCTGAATGATCAGTATAGACTACGGTTTTTGATAAGATATGGGCGAAACTTATCAAAAGAGAAAAAAATTGCAAAAAGTTCTTTTCAGTGGTGGTGTAATGCTCTTGGGCATTATTCAGAGTTTTGCTGGCATAATAGATCAGTTTAAATTTCTCGTCTATTCTTTGTCCTAACACAGCTCCAACAGCGAAGTCACTAGCGTCACACATTAGTTCAAAGGGCACGTTCCAATCGGATGGTTTTTCTAAGCTGGAGGAGTAATATTTGAAATCATGAGATGACAAGCAGTAGCATCTTTAAGCTCAGGAACATTAAAGGTGCCTACAAAACAAAAAGGGAAAGCAAAACATTAGGTACGCTCCTGATGCAGCTAAAACAATAGAGATAAACTCAAAAGACAAAAGTTTACCTTCATCCTCATTAGATATTGTTCAAAAAGAGACATCATCCTTCAAAGCAGAAGTCTTGGCACGAGTGGCATGAGCAGTCAAAGATCCAGGAGCAAGTTTCCTCTTTATAGGAGGCCTAGATGACCCTCCCCTAGTCTTGCACTTCCTATTCTTCAAATGAGCAGCTACACTCCCAGGATGCACAACAAACAATTCATGTTTAGGGCTTCCTCTAGAATCTGTCGTAGCCTCAGCCGGTTGCAGTACAGGCTCCTCGTCAGTCATAAGAGGTTCTATATTGACTGACACAGGTGGAGAACCTGTACCGAAGACTAAAGAATGTTCCTTGGGTAGAAAGGACAAATCCTCTTCATCCTCAGCATAAACGAAGTTCCTAAAAGCGATTTCTGCGAAAAGTAAAAAGTAAATCATATATCAGCATAAATAAAGGAAATTAGGGAGATAAATACCCTGGCCACCCACTAAGATCGCAGGTCATTGTTGGCCATGTTCCCACGAAGATTGGAGGCTAGCTAAAAAAAGGATGGGATCAGGAAAAACACGAACACTTATAGGATAACGACCAAGGCGTTAGAACATGAGGTTTTGCTCAATATCAGGGGGAAGCTTATCTTTTTAAGATTTTGAATCATATTTGTTTTGTTCAAGAAGAAGTTGTGGGTGTTTGGCAGGAACGATAGAGTTTTAGACATAGAAGAATCGCTCTTTCCAACCCTCGATACGGGTAATGACTTTGGGAAACAAATGAGGAATGTGCTTCTCAAGCCTTTTGGCGAAGGTCAACCATTTACCAGGTGGGCTCACAACCATAAACTTTGCACATAACAACAAAGGTAGTAAGCTTAGCACAACCAAAAGGGTTAAGCCTGGATATATGAACCTAAATATATTCAAGAACCTCACACAAAAACTTAGTAAGAGGTAACCT
Organism: Tanacetum coccineum; assembly: GCA_026074375.1. NCBI lineage: Eukaryota > Viridiplantae > Streptophyta > Magnoliopsida > Asterales > Asteraceae > Tanacetum > Tanacetum coccineum. The sequence continues at coordinate 36,041 of BQNB010035956.1, read as the reverse complement.
AAGATTAACAAGAGAAAATGCATAGGTGTACAGTCCAACATATCCAGGAGGAGCATCGAGAACAGTTTGGTTGGATTTAGGAAGAATCACATGGTATGAAGAAGGAATGGAGTAGAGTGCGAGGAATTCATTGAACTCTTCCTCAGAAAGTTCGCAAGTTTGAATGGCTATAGAATGTTTGGCGCTCATAGTGAATAAGAAGACGATTATTCTTTTACCTTAGAGAGGGTTGCACAGCAAATCAAAGAAAACAAGTAGAAAGGAAAACATGACGGTAAAAGGAAGAGAAAAGACTAGGGCAAAGAATTTATAGTTGGTGAGGAAAGCCTTGATAGCCGTCCACGTGTAGGATGTTGTAGCATTATCCGGATTACAAACAAGCGTTAAAACTGGATGTGAAGTGCGCGAGAACCAAGGTTGACTCTTGAAGGATCTGCATTTAAAGCTGTAACTAACCCTATGACAAGTGGACTTACAATTTAATGTTTGAGGCACGCCTATTTGGGTCTTCGACAAATGATTAAGATTTGGTTTCAAGAAGTCAAAAGCAATGCATTCATAGATGCATCCATTACATTCGACTGGGGGGCTTGATGACGTACCCTCCTCTCTGGCTCAAAGATCTCCCCTTCGAGCTCAAATGGAATCCTCTTCCCAATTGTACTATGGGATCTTCGAATAGTTTCGAGTAGCATAAAATCATATTCGGGATGATTACCAATAAGAGAATCTGCCACGCGAAGACCTACACCCTTTGCGGGAGGTCTTCGACGAAACTAGGGTAAAGGTCTGGCTAAGTCAAAACCCACGTTCTCCCTCTCTATCAAGGCTTTCCCGCCAAGGTAGAGATCATGGTACACAGTTCCTGGAATCACCCCTTAAATCATGGGACGCCCCCACGTTTACCGGTATTTGTACTAGGCTTCGTTCCATCTTTTCAAACCTATAAATAGATGGCAAGGTCTCCAGGTATGAAAAACACTTTCATACACACTCATTTTACCTTATTTTATGCTATAAAGCACATACTTACTCTCACGCCGGTGGTGATTCGCAGGGACACCCTCTACGCTTCACTTAACGTAGTGTTTCCATTTGTGTTGACATAGGTTATTCACCACAAGAACTCTTTGATCTCTTTGAAGCATGATAGTGCCCATATTTGGACAATCAGTTAGAGTTTAAGTTCGAAGGAGATAACACCCCAATTGTTATTCAACCACCTTGCTATTCCGCAAGCAAGGTATGTCATAGATTCTTTATTTGATTCTAATAAGAACCTATACGTTGAAAAGTACTTCTATGTGTTTTAAACTTGTTCTTTATATTCTACATATATATCTGTTTAAAACTCACTTCGTTGTCATGGAATCTAATTAGTTTAAATTGATAAACCATATATCAGATTCCAAGGGACCAACATAATTATTGATCGTCAATTACCTTTTGAATAAACCATCACTAGCAGATCAACTGATGTGATGGTGGTATGTCAAGTAGGATCCTAGCCTTTAAAAAATTAATTGTTTATATGATTAAACATGGGTAGTTAATTTTCTTCAAGGAGTATTATTGAAAATAATAAATTCTTGAACTTTTATGTTTTATGTTTTGTAGATGGCACTGCCTGTTCAAAACATAAACTATTCGGCTTTTATGTCGATGTTTGAAAGAGAAAAACTTTCTGGAAACAATTTCAATGACTGGTTTTGTCAACTTAAGTTGGTCTTGAGAGTTGAAAAGAAAATGTATGTCATTGAACAGCCAATTCCCCCTGCTCCTGCAGCTGATTCCGCAGCAAATGTGCTGGCAGAATGGAATGCAATATATGATGCTTATAATGAGATGGCTTGTCTTATGCTCCGAAGTATAACTCCTAAGATTCATAGGCAATTTGAAAATTATACACCTTATGAGATGCTTCAGGAGCTTAAATCTATGTTTGAGAAACAAGCTAGAGTGGGAGGGTATAACCTAATTCCAAATTTCATGCTTGCCAAACAGAGGAGGTTAAATCAATGACTATTGGTACTCATGTCCAACCACCCCCCTCAACGTGCGTATGATGAAAGGACCTCCTGTCGGTGGAAATCAAACTAGAAACTAGTCTTGGTTATGTGTCCACAAGATCTTAGTGTTGGTTTAATCTTGAATGGCCTGATACTAGTTGATTTTTACTGATTTGTGAGAAATTACAATATGCATAACATGGGGAAGACAATTGGTGAACTACATGCTATGCTTATTGAGTATGAAAAAGGTTTACCTAAAAAGGCTAAAACACCACAAGTAATGGCGATTATAAGTGGTAAAATCCAAAAAGCCAATAAGAAATCACTTAAAGCTAAAGGCAAGGGTAAAGCTAATGGCAAGGGAAAGGATAAACAATTTTATACCCCTAAGCCTAAAAACCCTAAACCTTCTGCTAAAGAGCACCCTGCTAAGGATGATACCTACCACCACTACAAGGAGGTGGGTCATTGGAAGAGGAATTATCCTGTTTACCTTACTGAGTTGTTGAATAAAAAGAAGCAAATTAGCACTACCAGTTCTTCAGGTATCTTCACAATAGAATTATTTTCTTTTCCGAATTAGTCTTGGGTGTATGACACTGGTTGTGGTACTCACATTTGTATCACAAAACAGGGTCTTAGAGGAGCAAGAAAGCTAGAACAAGGAGCTCTCTATTTATACGTGGGCAATGGTGTTTGTTAGGTCTGAAATTCAGGATCAATAAGCAATATAGTGATAAGTTTAGAGAGAGAAAGTAGAGAGAGAAAGAGAGAGGAGGAGGATTAGAGAAAGATTAGAATGAGATTAGAAGTAACCAAGAGACACACCTCACAAATGAGGTGGTGGAGGGGTATTTATACCCATTTACAATAATGAGCATAAAGCCCTTGACTTTTAGACTTTTACCATTTAGACCCTTGTCTTTTAGACTTTTTCTATTTAGCCTAGTCTTGTGACTTTATTTTAGTCACAAGCCTTTCACTTACCCTATTACACAATATTATTATCCTATTTATTACAAGACATTTATCTCAATAAGATCGTCACTTTTATCAATCCTAACAATCTTCCCCCAAGGGACGATCATTGAGATCTCTCTTTGATTGCATTAATGATCATCATTTCCTTATTCGTAACAATCTCCCCCTAAAGGATGATCATCTCTCTTGTGACTTTGATCTTTGAACTTTCATTGAGATCTCTCTTGTGACTTTGATCTTTGAACTTTAACGCTTGTTTGTCTTGAGTCTTGTTGTGTAATAGTGGTCTTGTTCCAATCATGCTCTTGTGATCTTGATCTTTATCTTTTCATTTTCTTTTTCCTTTTCCTTTGAGATCTTTTCATGTCATCATTCTTTACCGTGAATCCATCTTGATTTGACTTTTAAAGCTTCTAACCAACATACTCATACTTTCTTAGCTTCTAACCAACATACTCATACTTTCTTTACAGCTTACAATCTTTCTCATGTAGAACTTTTGTCTTGATCAACAACTTGACAATTTGAGGAAGTTCTTTGTTTTATCAGAGTTGCGAAAGTGTATCTTTGAACTTTAAGTATGAGAAATGAAGGTATGAATTACAACGGTGTTCTTGTTTCTAAAAGGTAGAGATGTTGTTGATGTTCTTCCCCCAATTGCTTCCCCCCAAATAAACAACCATTTGTATGCACATACTTCACATTTCTTCCCCCTACATTTTTCCCCATAAATGTTTCGCTCTATAGAATATTCAGCCAAGACAACACTTCTTTTCCCCCGATTGCATTTGTATGACCATCAAACATAATCATTAACCTTGTTGACTGAATATTCGATAGTGAAGTCATGTGAGAGGTATCATCTATAGCTTGAGAGACAACTTCTAACGTCTAATTCCAACAATATCCCACTTATCAATATTTATGAGATCATAAGTAACTTGGTAAATCCGCAACACTTCACTTGAAAATAATATCAAGGAAATGTTGTTTGTGTGTTTTTCGAAAACTAATTACGAAAAAACACGATAAGACTAGTCACTTAGATACTAGTTAACACTAGTTGAATCATTCAACATCATTTTCAAATTAGTGACCTACGTTCATCGTTGGCTTTTGATGGTTAGCACTAGTAGGATTTCCATCAATTCATTGTGAAATATTATTTTAAGTATCACTCTTGAATGTTCGGCAATGTCACTAAGACATGCAATATCACATAGACATATAAGCGACTCTTGTACTTTTTGTATCATTGATGTTTGATACAAATGTACTTTTTTTGTCCTATGTGAGATTTATAATTTGCTCTCATTTGGCTCTAGACTCCTTTTGGTTTTAGTGATCGAAGGCTGGAGCAGACTCTGCATCATTTTTAATATCAACAATCTCGGAGTGGAGGATGTTCATTATATTATGAGTTTAATCTCGGTGACAATGGAAACCCATTATTTCTTTTGAGAGAATCTTGAGTGGCTGGGAAGGGTTGTGCATTGCATCATTAGGTCCATGATGTCTTTCTTCAATACCATATATCATCTTTGTGATATTCGATAGATTATGTATTGACTTGGTTTCTGCCTAAGTTTATGGAGGGCTTCTTTCTTTTCACCCTTTTATCCATACATTTCCCTTTTTCTCTTCAACCCTTCATTGTTAATAAATAACGCGTCCTCTCATTATCATTTGTTGTGATTTTTCGATGATAACTCATGCCTTAGTTAACATTATTCCCATTCACATTCTACTCCATCATACCTAAGGACTTATATTCTATCTATGGAATGTCCCTGGGTAGATCCCTCCGGTTCTGGTTGGATCATGGGATAATACCTAACCTTACCACCTTATATCTTCTTTGATCATTGTGAGGTAGTTGGTTGTTTGGTATTAAGATAGAAACCATAAAACCATTTGAAAATCAATCAAAGTGTTTGATATAAATCAAAACATTTAACACTTTGAGAGTTTCACTTTTGAGAAATATCCACCCTACACATGTGACATCGTATTCAAAAATTATTCAAATTCCATTTGCATGAAGGAAAGAGTTGATTGCACTTTGGTTTTTAGTTTCACTGTGATATTCAAACTCGTTTAATCATTTATCTTTCTAGATCACATTTTAATCCAATTTTCTCCCCCTCAAAAATTGCATACCATATGCATTGTTCTTGATATCAATGGAATTAAAATAGGCTATATGAGAATTTGAAAACACGTGGGAAAAACGGTATATAGCAGATTATGATTTGGGAACCTTTTATAACGTTCTTATACCTAGTTGCATCAAGTTTGTCAATTTCTAAACGTATGGTCAGTAGACTTGCTCATCCTCAATCCTGTTAATTTCTGGAAACGACAAACCGGAAACAATCTTATCCATTTGCACGCTTATCGATATACACACTCTGACAAAAATCCTTTGAATCTATTAGTATTTCATTTGGTCAAATTTTTTCCTTTTATACTCCCTCTCAAAAATATATCAAATGATTGAACGAGGAAGGGAGAGTTGAACACAAGTTGAAAGATTTTGAAAAATCATTTTGAATAACTCTTGAAACTTTATGTTCAACCTTTTGTATACCATTTTACTTGAGCTTAAGATTTGGAAATTTAATTGTAATAGCTCAAGTCAGAGATTGTAAGCTTCTCGTTTGTGAGGATAAACTGATACAATAAAATGTACCTGTCCTTTATGTGAAGACCGAGTCACTAAGCTGACATTTTACTTAGAAGTCGTATGTCCCGAGCATACTTTTTTGAAAAGATGTTGATAAAAAATTGCTCGGGACAAAGAAGATTTCTCTTCTTTTAAAGATAAAGCGCACTGAAACGTACACTTTTCTTTTATTTGAAAACCGGGTTGCAAACTGTCATTTGAATACAAACCATTGACTTGAGCTACAAAACTTTGAATGTTTTATTTGAATAGCTCAAGACCGAAAAGATTTCTCTTTTCGTTGTTAAGGATAAATGCACTGAAACGTACATTTTCCTTTTATTTAAAGCACGGGTTGCAATCTGATATATGATTACAAACCATTGACATCGAATTTAGACAACAACCTTTGGAACCCATTTAAGCACGGTGCTAATGGGTTTACCAAATTTTGAAAACCAATTGAAAGTTGTGTCAAGTCGATGTAAAGATGTTGAGTTCCAACGAGGGCTTGAAACCGGTGTTTCATTTGAAAACAGCTCTCGTGGAATCAACGGAGATTTAAAATTCCTCTTGATACTCCATTGATTTTTGAAACTCGGTGTTTCATGTGGAGTTTTAAATCTTGTTGACGAAGAAGATTTCCATTTGTTAGTGTCATTTGATGAAACATTCTGAAAATTTGTTTCGTTTGAAAATCTTACTTTCTTGTTGATGGTTGAAGCAAAGTCATTCTTGTTTTGCATCGAAAGCATTTCTGATTTGGAATATTTGAAAGATTTCGAATGACTTTGCTTTGGTCTCCAGACTTGTTTTACCGGTGTAAAACTCTTTTGAAAAGTAGATGCTCCAAAAGTTTGAGATTCCTTAATTGGCCTCCACACTTGTTTTACCGGTGTAAAACACGAGTGTGATGTTTCAAAAAATTGATTCTTTGCATGTGAAGCTCTTGTCTTAAAACCCTTTTGAGGAGAAAATGTTTCAAAACGTTGAGATTTCTTAGAAAACTTCCTATCTTTTTGTAAAGAATAGGTTGTAAACTGAGAAACCCTTCGTGAAAATGGTTTTGAAGATTCACCCGTGTGAACCTTTTCCAAAACACTTTCTTTAGGTTTTGAAGATTTTGAAACATTGATGTTCCATTTTTGCCGATTAAGAGAATCAAACTTCACTTTTAAAGCATTATATGAAGTCCTCAACTCATGATATTCTTTTTGGGACAAGAACGATTATCTTGAGATTGCCATTTTTACGATTCAAATATGCAATTTGTTTTATAAGCTGCTCTTTTTCTTATTTAGGAAAGGAATGTGTAGTGACTAGTTTTGACATACTCTTTTGACATCAACTTGGGAGTAAACCCATGATTATTGAAATTTGAGAGTTTTCATCAACAATTTTTCAGCTGGTGGTTTTCCCAAAATTGATGGTTTATCAAATCTTAGTTTTGCACGACTTTCCTTTCGATTTTCCATTGAGTTCTCAAATGATTAATTTCTTTCAAAAATTGATCCTTTTCAGCTTTAGAATCATCAACCTTACGAGCCAATTGTCGTTCAAGAACAACTTTTGTTTTTTCAACTTTCAATAATACGCTCAATTTAGCAGTTCTGTTCGGACAATCAAGATTGACGTCATTAATAATCTTTGTTTGTTGAGTTAAAACCTTTTCAAGCTCGACAATCTTTGTTAGAAACTCACATTTGGCATTATCACAAACATTCTCCCCCGATTCCATGTTAAGTTCAGAAATATCCAACTGCTTCTTTTTGAAAAATTCAATTTTTTCGAGAATGTTTTTGAACTTAGTTTCAGCAAATTCAAACAATTTAGACTTCAGATTTTCTGCCTCGTCTTGTGTTACATTTGAAGTTTTTGTTTGGACTCGTGACTTTTTGATTGAATCAAACAAGTTTTTGTAAGTCAACTTCAAATGTTCATTCTCCTTAATTAATGACGCCACACGATATTCCAACTCAATGTTTCTCGTTTCAATCTCATCAAAATCGTCCTTAACTTTGACTTCATCACATTGTTTAATCTCAACTTTTGACCTTTGAACCGACTCAAACAAATCTTTATAAGTCTGTTTCAAATGAGTATTCTCGAGTTGTAACGATGCCATATGTTAGGAAGTTTGTAATTGATAGTTACTACTAGTAGGTATGTAGTTCCTACTAGTAGAGTAAAGTTATTCCTGCTGGTAGGTATGTAGTTCCTACTGGTAAGGATAATGTTATAGTTAGTGTTGGCAGAACAAAAAATATTCCCGCTGGTAGTACAATAGTAGTCCTAGTAGTATTATGCTTACTACTCCGGGTTTCAGTTAAAGTTAGTTAGTAATAGGGATATGCATGAGATATCCTAGGAAGTGATAACACTTATCACTTTAGCTTTTAGCGAGTCCTAAGGAAACAAGTAGTTAGGGTTTCATGTGTATTTAAGAAACTTATGATGGTAGATGAAATGATCGATCAGAAAAACACTTTCATTATCAATAGAAAAGATCCATAGAGGATCGTTGTTTTTAGTAATTCTTTAACTCTGTTGTTTATATTTCGCGTAAACAATAGGTCAGTGTTTGAGTCTATATTAGAGCTGCTTGTGATTAATAAGTGCTACTACATCCTTTACAGGGCTGAAGATCTATCTAGGGCGTGGACCTAACAAGTCGTATCTGAGCCTGGAGGGAGCCTTTGTTAAAGAAAATTTACTATTATTACTCATTAAAATTTTTACAATGACTTTACAAAATCCTACACAAACATACCTATGCCAACACCATCAGTATCTTACATTCACTTTCCCATCAAAACTGATCCTGTTTTATCTGCGTCCAATTTGAACCAGTTCTTGGTCTCAAATCACCCTCAAACACTCACAACACCAACCCAGGCTCAGGCAACTCCAACAATATACACAACCCATGTCTCAATCAATATTGTTAAATTTCCTTACTTAAAGAAGGAAGGAATATGAGACGTGGCCATGAAGATGTGAGTATTGGTTCATGAACCAGTGCATCACAACTTTATGGAACATTGTTTTGAATGGAAACAGCAGGAGAAAGACAGGAGAGTATCCAAAGGAAAAATATTATGATCTTCACCTGTTTCTGTTGAAGAACAAATTGCTCATTCAAAGAGAGAACAAAAAGCAAGATAAGCTATACTTGCTTCAACTCTCTTCCTGAGGATCATATGGTTGATTTTCCATCATCTAGATGATGCAAGGGAACATTGGTTGGCTGTCAAAGGGCAGATTTGGAGGAGGGTTATATGTGGAGTCTAAGGAAATAAGGAAGTCAATGCTAAAGCAGGAGTTTGTAAAATTATGGTATCTGATTCAGAAGGTTGCATAAGGGCTATGCGATTTCAGGAAGATTTTGAGTCAACTCAATCAAATGCAAAGCTAAGCCAGACAATGAGATTATTGACATGAATTTTCAGAGCACTTTCCACTTCTTGGTACAGGGGCCCTCTCTCTTAAAACAAAGGGTGAGTCTTGATTTATCTAAGTTTGATGATCTATTAAACAAGCTTTAGGATCTTAAAAATGATGTGAAGGGTGGCTCAAGTTATGATTCAATAGGTATTCTGCTCCTACCCATTTAGCCTTTGTTAGTGCTGCTAGCACTAATTCAAAAGATGTCATATCCTGATCAATCACATTCCACCACTTTTACTTCTGCTTCATCAAGTCCTGCTGCTTCTAGCAATGTGATTGAAAATGTTCTCCATTCCTTTGTTGCTGAAAGTGATCCACAATAGCAGATCACTTATGAAAATTTGATCAGATTGGGAAAATTGGATTTGAGGATTTAGGCATCAAATGGCAAATGGCATTGCTCTTGTTAGGATTAACATCATTGAATAAGATAAGTAGGAGAAAGAGAAGTGTATAACAAGGAGCTGCAAGGTTTGACAAGAAGAAGGTCAAATGCTTTAAAGCTCAGGAGTTGGTCACTTTGCTAGGGATGTATAGGAAACAGTTGGAATTTCTAAGCAAGGTACTATTCATTCATAAACTTAGGAGCAGGATGAGTCAGAAGAACCAAAAAGCCTTGTTGTCTGTTGATTTCAATGTTAATACTGGTCCGTATCTGAAGGTGAAGATTGTGGAAATGTGTAATTAAAGTATATGGGATGGTTGTTGAGATGAGGAGGGTGCCTTCTGGTGGATGCTACCTGTGATGTTGTGATGATTGTTTCTAATGCTGCTGATGAATTTTCCTCTTGGGGTATCTTTTTTCAGGTACATTATCTTGTCCTTTTGGTTGTGAACATCTATATGCTGAACTTGAATGGTGGAATTTGGAACAATGTTGAAGTGCCCAATACAAAGCGTTGTTATATTCCAGGTTTCAAGCTTATAAAAGTACATTACAAACTTTAAAACAACAGAAGTGGTTGGTACCAAAGTAATCAGCTAGCATTAGAAGAAAGAATTAGAATATTAACTGCTAATTTAGAAAACACAACAAACATGTTAAAATATACTGAGAAACTAAATGAACAGGCTAAACTTGAAAAACTGAATGATAAGGTTAAACTTGAGGAGTCTAATGCAAGATTTGACAAATGGAAGGACTCTTCCAAAAACCTGGACAAACTGATCAATAGCTCCATGTCCTCTAGATCAAAATTTGGTTTAGGATTTGGAGACACTTTTGGATCAGATGAGGTGTTTGATCTCTCTGCCCCTAGCATCTTTGACTCATCCCCTAAGGATGTTGCAGAGAAACCTCTCTATGACAGGTTTGTCAAAGCTGTTGGAATGAATGCTGTTCCTCCTCCTATAACAGGAACATTTATGCCTCCTTCCAACACGCCTGACCTTGATGATACACAGGTTACCTATGGTTCAAAGTCCAATAATTATTTTGAAACTAACTCTGTATCTAATGACTTTGTCTCTTGTGATAACAGTGACAAGTCCTCAGACTCAGAGACCACTGACTTTGCATCCTGTGTTTCAAGTGTCAAGTCCTCAAGTTCATGGGACCAATGAACCTTAGCCTCTGCCCCTAGTTCGTTAATTTCAAGACATGTGTTCAGAGACTGCTGACCACATCCAAGTTCCTCCAATGATGATTTCTAGTTTTTCTTTTAAGGAGATGTAAAAACTCATAGGAATTTATGTATTAAGAGGGGAATATACAGTAGGGTCTGTGTAAAAGAATGTCTTGGTACTAAGGACATGTTTAGTTTGTCGGTAGTAAATTCATTTGATTAAAGATTGTGATTTTATGAGAAACAGTTGAAATTGCATAATAACCTATGTGGAATAATGTAAACATATGCCTCATTTGTACCAAAAGCCAACATTGTTCCTGCTAGGTAGTAGGGAATAGACCATCATCTTTTCCTGCTGGTGAGACCCGTTTTTTGCTAGTTGGGAAACAAAAATTTTCCTTGTTGCTCGACCAATGACCAGGACAAGTCAAAGCTTTTTTTTCAACACTTTAGTAGGGCCTGACTATTATAACCAAATTGTATATGGATACGGGAAGATGGGGAACTGGGCTGTTTAAGCCCTCAAGCTGGTTGTTCTTGGAGAAATAAAGGCCAAATACTGCAATGGATCCAAGAAAACAATGGTGAATCTCTTCAATTTACATGTTTAAACTCTTAAATGATTCACAAGGCAGACCCAAGTCAGTCAATGACTTGGTCTATATTGTTTACTAATGTGTGTTTTTATTGTGCATTGTAGGAAAACCTCATAAGAATAGAGATTTAGGAATTGTAGATAGTGGTTGTTCCAGAAGCATGATAGGCAATAAGGAGAAATTGGATGATTTTGTGAAGATTGTAGGAGGTACTGTGACTTTTAGAGGTGGAGATGGCAAAATCACTGGAAAATAGAACTTAAGACTTCCAAATTGTACTTTCGAGAATGTTTATTATGTGGAAGAGCTTCAAAACTTTAACTTGTTCTCTGTTTCACAAATTTGTGATACAAGAACAAAAGTCCTTTTCACAGATAAAGAGTGTTATTGTCTTCTCTAGGAGTTCCAACTACCTGAGAATAGTCAGGTGGTTCTCAGAGTTCCAAGAAGGAACAATCTCTACTGCTTCAATTTGTCTGACATCAAACCTGAAAGAGATGTCACCTGTTTGCTGGCCAAAGCATCCTTAGTTGAGTCTACCAAATGGCATAGAAGGATGGCTCATGTGAACTTCAAAAACATGAACAAGCTGGCAAAACATAGATTAGTCAATGGGCTACCCTCCAAACTCTTTACAAATGAGCACAATTATGTTGCATGCAACAAAGGAAAGCAACACAAGGCTTCTTACAAGGCCATTACTGCTGTGAGCACCCCCAAAATTTTTTTTTTTTGTCCTTCTCACAGTTACTTAACATGACCTTTTTGGATCCATACACTTCCATCAGAAAGGCATTGTCACAAAGTACTACTCTTTGGTGGTTACAGATGACTTTAGCAGGTTTACTTGGGTTTTCTTTTTGGGGACTAAGGATGAAACATATGGTATCCTTAAGGACTTTATTACGTTTATTGAAAACCAATTCACTAAAAAGGTTAAAGCCATAAGATATGACAATGGGACAGAGTTTAAAAATTCTAAATTAATTGAACTCTGTGGGTCTAAGGGGATTAGAAGGGATTACAGTAATGCTAGAACCCCACAACAAAATGGGGAATAGAACCCTCATTGAGGCAGAAAGAACTATGCTTGCTGACTCTAAGTTGCCTACCATGTTTTGGACAGAAGCAGTTAGTACTGCTTGTTATGTTTTGAACAGGGTTCTAGTGACTAAACCCCATAACAAGACACCTTATGAACTAGTGTCTGGGAAAGTTCCCAACATCAGTCATCTTAAACCTTTTGGGTGTCTTGTGACCATACTTAACACCAGTAACCATTTAGGAAAATTTGAGGGAAAAGCTGATAAAGGTTTTATTGTTGGGTATGCTGCTCATAGTAAGGCTTATAGGGTCTACAACTTATCCAGCAAAAAGATAGAAGAAACACTTAATCTGAGATATCTTGAAGATAAACCTAATGTTCAGGGTTTGGGTCATGAGTGGTATTTTGACCTTGACTATTTGACTGATTCTTTAGGTTATACTCGTTTCAAAACTAATCAACCTGCAGGTACCCACGATACTAACATACATGCAGGTACTCAAGATGATTCAGATTCAGAGTGTGATGAACAAGTTATTGTTGTTCCTTCTTTTCCTTCTAACTCCTTTTCAGGTCCTAAGGTCAATGAAGCTTCTGATATGGTGGAGAGCAGTTCAGATTATGCAGAGGAACTTGCTCGGCTTCAAAAACAAGCATATGAAGCCCTATGCTACAGCTGAGAAGCATCTGAGTCCAGCTGATCTTGCAGCCAGTAGGAATAGGGTTCCTGCTGGTAAGAGTGATTTTGCTGCTGGTGTGTCTGATGGTCCTACTGAAACCTCTACTCCTGTTGTTAAACCTGTTCATACTGATGGACCATCACTTCCTCCTGGTCACTCATTGGGCTCAAGTGAACATTCTTCAAGATATCCTTCTCCTTCTGACCTAGCAAACACCATGTCCTCATCTTCAGAAATAGAGGACATACACCACCATCCTGACACTGGCATTTTCTCTTCCTCTTCATATGATGATGATTTTGGTGGTACTGTCACCAACTTAGCACCAAGTATAGTTGTTGATTCTGTTCCTACTAAGAGGGTGAACACTATTCATCCTCAATCACAGATACTTGGAGATCTCACTTCACCTGTTCAGACAAGAGGTACATTGAAGAAGTCTAAATTTGGTGCAAGTGCTTTTGTTAGCTATGTTCATGATCAACAAAGGAACAATCACACAGACTATTTACATTGTCTGTTTGCTTGTTTTCTATCACAACTTGAACCAAGCAGTGTTGCTCAAGCTCTTAATGATCCTGCTTGGGTTGAAGCTATGCAAGAAGAGATGCAACAGTTTATTAATCAGAAAGTATGGCAGCTTGTCCCTCTACCAGATGGAAAAATTGCTATTGGGACAAAATGGATTCTGAAGAACAAAAGAGATGCCAGAGGTATAGTTGTCAGGAATAAAGCCAGGTTGGTGGCTCAAGGTCATAGGCAAGAGGAGGGCATTGATTATGATGAGGTATTTGCTCCAGTTGCTAGAATTGAAGCTATTCGACTATTTCTAGCATTTGCCTCATATATGGGATTTATGGTATATCAAATGGATGTGAAGAGTGCTTTCCTGTATGGGGAAATTGAAGAAGAAGTTTATGTTACTCAACCTAAGGGATTTGAAGATCCTCATTTCCCTAAGCATGTTTATAGAGTTGTGAAAGCTTTGTATGGTCTTCATCAAGCACCAAGGGCCTGGTATGCAAGATTGTCTACTTTTCTGTTAAAGCATAATTACAGAAGAGGTACAATAGACAAAACTCTTTTCATCAAGAAGAATTCCAGGGATATCATACTCGTTCAGGTCTATGTAGATGACATTATTTTTGGGTCTACAAACAAGGCCTGGTGTGATGATTTTGAGGTCTTGATGAAAGGGGAATTTGAGATGAGTGCTATGGGTGAGTTAACATTTTTCTTAGGCTTACAAGTGAAGCAGAAGCCTGATGGGATCTTTATCAGCCAAGAAAAGTATGTCCAGGACATGCTTAAAAATTTTGATATGGAGAGTGGTGTGACCTGCAAACCACCAACTTTGAAAGCTTCCCAAGCCAAAATCCAAGGATGAACCTGATGATGTTGTTAATGTTCACTTATACAGATCCATGATAGGTTCCCTCATGTATTTGACAGCTTCAAGGCCTGATATTCAGTTTGCAGTGAGTGCTTGTTCTAGACACCAGGTTACACCTTTGACTTCCAATTTGAATGCAGTCAAGAAGATCTTTAAGTATCTTAAAGGCCAACCAAAACTAGGTCTATGGTACCCAAGAGATTCTCCCTTTGTGTTGGAAGCATATAGTGATAGTGGATTATGCTGGGTCTCATGGTGATAGAAAATCAACAACTGGTGGATGTCAATTCCTGGGTAGAAGGTTGATTTCATGGCAGTGCAAAAAGCAAACCATTGTGGCTACTTCTTCCACTGAAGCAGAATATGTTGCTGCTGCTAACTGTTGTGGTCAGGTACTTTGGATTCAAAATCAAATGCTTGATTATGGGTTCAACTTTATGAACACCAAAATTTTTATTGATAATCAAAGTACCATTTGCATTGTTAAAAATCTAGTTTTTCACCAAAGAACAAAGCACATAGAAATTAGGCACCATTTTATTAGAGATGCAAATGAGAAAAATCTTATTCAGGTGCTTAAGATTCACACAGATGAAAATGTGGCTGATTTGTTAACCAAGGCATTTGATGGACCTAGGTTTAATCATCTAGTGGTTCACATTGGGATGCTAAATCCCTAGATGCCATGGTTAAGGGGAGGATTTGAGTCCAAGGGGAGGACTACTGTTGTAAAATTGATTAAGTAGTAGGTTTTTCTTTTATGTTTACCATTTAGTTTTCAACATATTTTTCTTCTGGTAGTTTTTCATTTTTTTCTACTGATAGTTTTAGTTGATTCTGGTAGTTAAAATTTTTCCTTTTCATTGTATATGTTTTGTGTGTTTTGGTCTAACCTTTTGCAGATGAATGATTCATGAGTGTGAATTTGCATGGAGAATGTGGCCTTATACTGATGATAAAGTACTCATTTTGGATTGGTTAAGTGTCTTTTCTGGTGTTGAAAGAGTTCCTACTGGTAGCTTTACTTGTTCCTACTGGTAGCACAATTCCTACTGGTCTTGTTAGCTTTCTTTAGGTTTGACTTTTCTTTGAGCGGGTGTCTTAAATTGAGTTTTACTTTAATTCAAAGTTATAGTTGAGACAATTGGGCATTTAATTCAAAGGGTCACCTATTTAAAGGGATAATTACTCTTTACTCTCATTCTTACAGTTACTTTTTAGATCAAACCCTAATTTTTAACAGCCCTTTTTACTCACTCCACTCACTCTTTGAAAAACTCGATTTCCTCTACCAACCAGTAGTAACTTACCCTTGCAATCATACACCAGCACTAACACTCAACCACATTCTTTGTCATCATCAAATCAATGGCCGCACTTAAGTATCGTGATGAGCACAACAAGGTGGGTTTCTTGGAGAAACCAAAAGGCAGTGCCGATTATCACCAAGTTCTTGACTTTTTGCGGGGTTCGCACATAAGGTATGCTATTACCCATGACCCCATCATCTATGACTCGTTGGTCAAACAGTTCTGGTCCACGGCCTCTCTCAGAGCTTCTGAGGAAGGCCCTCCAGCTATATTGGCCACCATTGATAGGACTCCCTATACTATAACTGAATCATTAGTTAGGAGCCAACTTCAATTAGATGATGAGGGTGGTGTTGAGGACTTGCCCATAGCTGACATATACTTAGGTATGGACAATCTTGGATACCCCACTGAAGGCAAGCTGACCTTCCACAAAAACAAATTCTCACCTCAATGGAGGTTCTTAGTTCACACTATCTTGCATTGTCTCAGTTCTAAATCAGGTAGCTGGGATCAATTTGGAAGCCAAGTGGCCATTGCTCTTATTTGTTTGACTGAGGGGAGGAGGTATAATTGGTCAAGCTATATTTTCAAAGGGATGGTTAACAACATCAACAATCCTAAAAAGTTTTTGATGTTTCCTAGGTTTCTTCAAATGATTTTGGAAATTGAACCTAAGAATACCAAACAATATCATGCCTTTAAACTGACAAGCAAAATGTTTGCTAACATGAGGTTAAATTTTCAAGGGGACCATATGCCACTTTTGGGTACAATGCTTCCCCCTGCTCAAGCTGCTATTGCAGGTGAAAGTTCAGGGGAAGCTGCACCATCTAACCCTCAGACTGTCCCTGAGACTATAACTGAACCTGATCACTCTCATGATCATGAATCCACACCACCCAGACCAACAACTACTACTTCTAGTGCTCCAGTGAATGAGCAGGGTCCCTCTTCAGACCCTAACATTGCTCCTTCTTCAAGACCTCATGAGTCTGCTCCTGACCTATTCACTTCCACAAATGTGGAAGATGAAACAATGGGAGGTTCTTTTCATACCTCACCTCCTAGGTCCACACAAGCTCCACCTGCAGGTACAACCTCAGGAGGTGCTGAGGACCTTGATAAACTAACAGCCTTGTCTTCTCTAGTGTCCACTCTTGTGCAGAAAGTGAGTACTCAAGAATCTGAATTTAAAGCACACAAGCTGCTGTTCAAGGAGGTAGTAGGAAAGCTGGTAAAGAAGGTAAAGTTGTTGGAGGATAAACTCAAAGGTAGACAAAGGAAGTTTGTGATGACTGATTCTGACAAGGAAGAGGATGCTGAGGAAGATGTGGATCCTCTTATCAAGCTGGCTAAGGCAGCTGCTACAGCTGCTGCTGCTTCAGCTGTTCCTACTGGTGGTTCTCATGCAGCTGATATTCCTCCTAGTTCCTCTATTCCTTCTGATGAGTTTGCTGGTGGTTTTGCTGTTCCTGTTGGTGCTACTACTGGTCCTTCTGCTGATCCTTCTAACAAGGGTAAATCTCCTTTGTTGGAAGAAGACCCTCCAGTCAGAGAAAGAACATTTAGGCAAAAAGAGGAAGACAGGTTAGGTGAAGAAGCTGCTAGGAGAATGTATGAAGAAGAGCAGGCTGAGTTGGAAAGAGAGAGAGAAGAGAAGCAAAGGAAAAGACAACAGGATGTGTTGAATTCAGCAAAATACTATACAGATTCTGATTGGAATGACATAATGAGTCAAGTCCATGCCAATCAAGGACTTACTGCTGATCTTTTAGGTCCTGATGTCAATGACGATAACTTTGCTGAAAGAATGGTAGCTCTGATTGCTAAAAGAAGAAGAGATTTTGCTGCACAGCGATTTCAGGACAAGAGGAATAAGCCTATGACCTATGCACAACAGAAAGCTTATATGAGAACTTTTGTGAAGAATCAAAGCTCCACCATTTATACTACAGGATGAACCATGAAGCATGTGAAGTCATTTTCTGATGATCAACTCAAAACTAAGTTTGAAAAAATCAGAGCAGCTGTTGTAGAATTGAAATCTCTAAACATCAAGAGGTCTCTTAAAAGACCTGGTGCAGATTTCGAACAAGCTAGTTCAAAGAAGTCCAAACCAACTGAAGCTCCACAGTCTTCTATTCCTGATGAATCACAACAACCATCTGTTGAAGTTCCTTCTCAGAAAGCTACAAAAGAGGATGTTGAAGTTCCTTCTAACACTGCAGAAAATGCTTCTATAGCACAACACACTGCTTCCTCACTCAAGAAGGATGGTACCAGAAAGAAGCGATTAGGCCAAAAAGGTGTTCATATTTCTCACTCTACCATTGCGCAGCAGAACACACTAACAAAACAAATTGTGAATGTTTAGATTAGTAATGCAGATCGTGCTTTACTTGGTTTTTCACAAGTTTTTAGTTGGGATTGGGATTGTTGTAGGGTGGGGTTGGGAAATTAGGGGTAAGTGATTGTTTAGTATTTAGTATAAGAAGCAGAGAGGCTCTCACAAACTTGAATCCTTCACTGGTTACTAATACAACTTGATGATCACGATGGCCGGTGATACATTTTATCAGATAAAAGCCGCTGGAGTGGTCTTGTTCTTTGAGGGAGATCTTAAGGTTTTGATAGACTCACCTGAAATTGAATGATGGTAAGAAGTTTGGAAGATACCCACACACTTGGATGTATTCAGAGCCTGGAAGCTATAATCTTATAACTGTAATTCAAGTGTTGGAAGACAGTTAATGGATATGGACCATAAGTTTGTCAGACAAGAATTAACCACTCTCTGACCATCTAATCGAACGAATGCTCGATCATCAGCAGGAATTTGTCCACGACACAGTGGGTAATGAACTTACCCCTTGCGGTTCAGTTTATTGTCTTTCTCAAGAAACAAATATTCTGATTCAAGGCGTCCTAAGGTTCATGACTGGTATTGTTAAATTTGTTATATATCTCTTCTTATTTTTTGCTGTTTTCTTTCTATATTTTTGTGTAGCTAGTTGTAAAATGTTTTTGTTCTCATAGAAAATCTTGGTTTTGGTATCTCTTTTGGAACTTGATCCCCTTTTGTTTTAAACTGCAGATGAGCATTTGGTTTCTGGCTCATCTTTGTATTTCATTGGATTCCTAAGTTGATAAACTAGGTTTCATGCACAATCTTAGCGGAAAATTAATATTTTTATTCGTGCAACACTCTATGGTACTTCAATTACCAGAGCCATCAGGCTAGATCAATTGAGGTAGTGGTTTTCAATTTCCCAGTCTCAGACCAGAATTGAATTGATATAGCTTTAATATATTGGCTTAAACAAAATCATAGAGTCCCTCAACTGACAGATTTATCGAGAACCAACAGCGTTGATATTGTTTTTTGCATCCACCATGGGAGTAACCCTTTCTGGGTCCCAAAGGATTGTCCTACCCACAAGCAAACGTTTATGTGGTAAAGGCTATAAAATCCGTTTGATGGTTTCCAGTTACACCAAAACTGGATGGTTTTCACATTGCCCCTAATCTGGAAATGAAACGTTGCTAGTCCAATTAGGGTATGGCTCTTGGTAAAGACTAAATCAAATCTGTTGATGGCTGTGATGGTTTGCCAAAAATCATTAGGGATCTTAACTCGCCTATGTTTCATGTATTAAAGAGTTGAACATGGTTTCAGTCCTCCATGGATTTGACCCTTTTTGGGTGCCAATGGACTGACTAGCCCAAGAGTGAATGGCTACTTGGTAAAGGCTCATCAAACCCATTCATGTATCTAGTGGTGAATCTTGGCTGCCGATCACGATTAGATGTTGAAAAGCCGTGTTCTAGTGGTTCATGCATATGAAAGGTTTGCATTTGGAGTTAGTTTCGGGATGTTGCTGTTCAATCCTCTGGTGTTTTAAACGACAGATCTATCTAGAAACTTGAAGTTAACTATGTCAAATTCAAGTTAGGGGAGGAATTGTTAGGAAGTTATTCGTAAATAGATAGTTACTACTTAGTAGGTATGTAGTTCCCTACTAGGTAGAGCAGAAGTTCCTGCTAGGTAGGTAAGTAGTTCCTACCTAGGTAAGGATAGTTTATAGTTAGTGCTGGCAGAACAAAATATTCCTGCGTAGTGACAAATAGTTAGTCCCTGGTTAGTCATATGCTTACTCCGGGTTTGATAGTAAAAGTTTAGGTAGTGATATGGATATGCATGAAATATCCTAGGAAGGTGATAACACTTATCATTTTTAGCTTTTAGCGAATCTTACATACACAACAAAAATAGTTAGTTTAGGGTTTCATAGGTATTTAAGAAACCTACGGCCTTGGATGAAGGCACTGATTGGATTCATTAGAAAAACACTTTTGTTATTAATAGAAAAGATCCATAGAGGATCATTGTTTTTAGTAATTCTTTAACTCTGTTGTTTATATTCCGCATAAACAATAGTTTCATTTGTTAGAGTCTCTCTTAGAGTTGCTTGTGATTACATAAGTGCTTCTACAACCTCAACAGGCGTAAAGATCTATCTAGGGTTGGACCTACAAGTGGTATCAGAGCCTGGAGAGAGCCTCTGTTAAAGAAACTTTACTATTCTTTCTCATAAGAACCTCACAATGTCTTCACAAAATCCATCACAAACATACCCTATGCCATCACCATCAGTATCTACATTCACTTTCCCATCAACAACTGAACCTGGTTCTCAGCATCAACTTCTGAACCAGTCTTTGAGTCTCTAAATCACACTCAAACCTCACAAACTACCCAGACTCAACAACTCCAACAATATCACACAACCACTGTCTCAAACAATAATGCCAAATTTCCTTACCTTAAAGAAGGAAGAATAAGAAGACTTGGCTATGAAGATGAGTATATGGCTCATGAACAGTGATCACAACTTGTGGAACATTGTTCTAAATGGAAACAGCAGGAAAAATACATGAAGAGATCCAAAAGGAAATATTATGATTCTACCACCTGTTTTTGTTGAAGAACAAATTGTTGTTCAAAGAGAGACAAAAGCAAGAACTATATTGCTTCAGTCTCTTCCTGAGGATCATATGGCTGATTTTCACCATCTATATGATGCAAGGGATAATTGGTTGGCTGTCAAAGCTAGATTTGGAGGTAATTATGAGTCTAAGAAAATGAGGAAATCAATGCTAAAGCATGATATTCAAAAATTAAGGTTTAACTTCGAAATCATAGGGTTTGCATAAGTGGTTACATAGGATACAGGTGTTTCTATAAGATAATGAGTCAGACTCGGGATCATGCACACATATAAGCCATCTCAAGTAGGGAGTATGTGTGGAGAGACGGAGTTAAGTATCTCAGAGCACTTTCACCTTGGGGCGAAGGGTGTCGGGACGGGGGAGTGTGGCGCATGCACTGGGCTGTAAAAGCAAAGGGGTGTGGTTCGAGGTATAGAGGTAAGCGTAGGGAGTTTTGATGATCTATACAACAACTTAGGACTCTTGAAATTGATGGTGAAGTAGGTGCTCAAGTTATGATTCAAAGGTACTTCTACTCTTAACCCACTCAGCTTTTATAGTGCGGCTGAGCCACAAATATCAAGATGTCAATCCTGATCAATCTCATTTAACCACTTTACTTCTCTTCATCAAGTCCTACTGTTTTCTAGAAATGTGATGGAAAATGTTCTCCATTCTTTGTTGCCAAAGTGATCCCCAACAACAGCAGATCACGTTATGAAGATTTTGATCAAATTAGGAATTGATGTGGAGGAATAGACATCAAATGGCAAATGCAAATGCTCTCTTTTAAGGATTAACAGATTTGAAAAAAAGCTGGGAGAAAGATGAAGTTTAATAACAAGATGCTGCATAGGTTGACAGAAAAAGTCAAATGCTATAAATCTTAGAGTTTTGGTCACTTTGCTAGGGAATGTACAGAAAAATAGTTGGATTCTAAAGCAAGGTACTCTTCATTCAAACTTTTCAAAAAAGGAGCTGAAAGACAGAAGAAAACAGGCCTTTGTCTTTGATTAATGTTAAACTGGTCAGATCATGAAGGTGAAGATGTGGAAAATGGTGCTGCTCAAGTATATGGGATGATTGCTAGAGCTGAGGAGGATGCTGCTGGTAGTGCTACTGGTAATGCTACTGGTGATGTTGCTGATGAGTTTCTAATGCGGCTCAAATGCCCTCATGGTTATCTCTTCACAGGTACCAAATTTTCCCTTTTGGTTGTGAACATGCTATATGCTAAACTTAAAAAGAATTTGACACTGTAGAAGTTCAATACAAAGAGAGTTATATTCAGGTTCAAGCATATAAAAATACTTTACAAACTTTAGAACAACAGAAGGGATGGTACCAAAGTAATCAGCTAGCATTAGAAGAAAGAATTAGAATATTAACTGCTAATTTAAGACAGAAAACACAACAAACATGTTAAAATATACAGAGAAACTGAATGAACGAGGCTAAACTTGAAAAACTAAATGAATATAAGGTTAAACTTGAGGAGTCTAAGGCAAGGTTTGACAAAATGGAAGACTTCCAAAAACCTGTGCACAAGCTGCGAGGTGCATCCATATGCTCCATGTCACAAGATCAAATATTGTTTAGGATTTGGAGAAACTTTTTGATCAGATGAGAGTGTTTGATCCCTCGCCCACTAGTAGCATCTGTTGACACCACACCTGACGATGTGCAGAAGAACCACTCTATGACAGGTTTTTGTCAAAGCTGTTGAAATGCATGTTGATTCCTCTCCTAAACAGGAACTTTCCATGCCCTCCTTCCAACAATCCTGACCTTGATGATACACATTTACCTAGTCAAAGGTCCAATATATTTTGAAAACTAACTCTGTATCTATTGACTGAGAGAGCGAGCTGACACACTACACACTAGATAGATTCCACAGACTCTAAAAACCAGCTGTGGCTTATGGCGATGCCGGGGAGGGTGAGTGATGGGGCTCCGCGGGGGGATGCAATTCCTCAATCTTCCAAGACAATGAACCTTTACCTCCTGCCCCCTAGTTCAGATTGTTTTCCAAACATAGTCAGAGACTGCTGACCAACAACCACGTTCCACCAATCATAATTCTAGTTTTTTTCTTTTAAGGAGAAATGTAAAACCTATCCAAGGCCATTGTATGTATGAATAAAGAGTGGAATAAACAGTAGGAGTCTTTGTAAAAGAAAGTCTTTTGGTTCTAAGACATGCTTTGTTTGTGGTAGTAAATTTCATCTGATTAAAGATTGTGATTTTTATGAGAAACAGTTGGAATTGCATAAAAAACCTATGTGGAATAATGTTGCAAATATTCCTTCATTTGTACCAAAAGCAGCATTTGTTCCTGCTGGTAGTAGGAATAGACCAACATATGTTCCTGCTGTTAGTAGGAATAGACCAACATCTGTTCCTACTAGTAGACCATTTTTTATTGGTTGGAAAAATAATGCTGCTCGCCCTATGACCAGACTAACAAGCCATTATTTTCAACAAATTAGTAGGCCTGGCTATTATAACCATATGAATATGGATAAGGGAAGATGGGAAACTGCTGTTAAGCCCTTAGCAGGTGTTCCTTTGGAGAATTCAAAAGCCAAATATGCAATGGGATCCAAGAACAATGGTGGATCTACATCATCTAACATGGTTTTAACTCTTAAAATAATCCACAAGGCAAAGGCCTCAAGCCAGTAATGACTGGGTTCTCCATGTATACTAATGTGAATTGTCTTAATGCATTGTGGAAAATCCTCAAAGAATGAGATTTAGGAATTGTAATAGTGTTTTTCCAAACATGACAGCAATAAGGAGACACACTGGATGATTTTTGGAAGATTTAACGGAGGTAACTGTGACTTTTTTTGGAGGTGGAGATGGTGGCATAATCACTGGAAAAGGCACTATAAGTACTTCCAAAATGAACTATTGAGAATGTTAATATGTAGAAGACTTCAAAACTTTAACTTTGTTTTCTCTGATTTACAAATTTGTGATACCAAGCAACAAAGTCCTTTTCACTAATAAAGAGTGACCTTGTTCTCTCTAAGTGAGTTCCAACTACCTAAAAATAGTCAGGTGGTTCTAAAATTCCAAAAGGAAACAATCCTCTACACTTCAATCTTGTCCTGACATCCAACCTGAAAGAGATGTCACCTGTTTTCTGGCAAAAGCATTCCTTAGTTGAGTCCTACCATAAATGGCATAGAAGATGCTCATGTGAACTCAAAACAGAAAAAGCTGGCAAAGCAGGGATCTAGTCAATGGGCTATCCCTCCTAACCTCTTCACAAATGACACAACTGTGTGGGCCTGACAACAAAGGAAAGAAACACATAAGGCTTCTTACAAGGCCATCACTGCTGTGACACCATTACAATAAGGCCTCTGCTAACACAATCTCCCACCGCTTCAACATACGCCACGCTTCGTCAGGAGCGCGCACGTGCCACACCCCATGGGGGAGCATGGAGGAGCTCACCCCAAAGATGCACAGTCAAGCCCTACCATCCGCCAAAACTTCTCAAAGAGTGGGGGAGGGGGAGAGCGCGCGTGTTAGAGATATCTAGCTTGATCGTCTCCACTGGATTGACTTGCGTAATGTTTTGTACGAGTTGAGAGTGTATATACTAAGGAAGATAGGCGGGCGCGGCGAGGGGGGGTGGCGGAGCGCGAGAACACATCATACACACAGAGCGCGAGTGTTGCGGTGTTCTTACACTCCATAATACCAAACACTACACAAAGCGTGTCTTACATCCAAACTGGACTATACTACTGTGGGGTGTGGAAAGATGCGTGTTGTTTTTTGGGAGTAGACGAGGTGCGGTGAGCTCTCTCTCTCGAGCGTCTTCGAGTGGGTACACGAGAGTGTCCTGTGATTATAATTACCAGGAATCCAAATAAATAAATGATAATGTAAATGATTGGGGGAATTAATTAAAAGGGAGGGGGGGGGGAGAGTTATGTGCGCGTAATTGGGGGAGTCTGGTTTATAATTATTATAAAGGGTGGTGGGGGTGGGGGGGTAGGGGGGGGGGGGATGGAGGAGAGAGGGGTAATAAATAGAACAGCTCTGACTATTGTTATGAGTGCGAGTGCGAGTGATCTCTCTCTATTAGAATAATGCGCGGTTTTGAGAGCGGGAGTGACATTAGAGATGGTATGATAAAGGGCGCTCTAGTTGTTTTGAATAGAGTTATAGGGGGGGGGGGAGGGAGAGAGTTAATCGGAAAATTGAAACAGTGGAGATGTATGAGCGTGGGTCGGTTGTTAAGAGAGCGTGACACAAGGATTATATAGTCCTATAGTGAGGGTGGGGAGGGTGCGCGGTATTAAGTAGGTCTACACATTGTTTCGGGGAGAGTGTTTTTGTGTGTTGGTTTTGGGGTAGTAAGTTCGATCTGGTTTGGTTATGTGGATGTGTTGAGTTTGTGTGTGCGCTCTTCGAGAGAGAGTTGTGTTGGAGATGCGAGCGAGAGATAGATAGCTTGTGGAGCGTGAAGTTTTAAGTTTTTATTAGAGGTATAGTTTTGGATGTGGGGGTTTTGGGGGTGGGGGGCGCGAGAGTTAGATAGAGGGGAGATGTTGTAGGGGAGGGAGCGTGTCGGGAGTGTATTTTGAGTGACGGTTAAGAGTAGAGACAACACACAGGTGGAGAGGGGGGGAGAGGGTGTGTGAATGGGGGGGGATGGGTATGTGGGGGGTGGGGGGATGATGGGGGGAGTATGGTGGGATATACTATTTAGAGTGTGAGAGTGGGAGTGTGTTGTGTAGAGAGGGGGGGGGGATGGGGAGGGTATATATCTAGGGAGATGTGTAGTTTGTTGTAGGTGAGGGTCTTGAAAAAACGGAATGTGAGAGACAGATATGAGTGATTGGTACTTATGTTGTATCTCTTCGAGTAGCGTTACACACAGAAGATGAGAGATTAAGTTGAGTGGGTTTTTGATGTGGTTCTATACTGATAATGAAGTGAGAGGAGTTTAGTATAAAATATGATTTGGCGCGGTAGATTATTAAGTGAAAGAAAGTAAGAGAGTAGAGTGTTGTGAGTAGAAAGTATAGTTGTATAATTTAGTTGGGGTATTGGTTTAGTTTGTTAGAGGTTGGAGTTATATATGAGTTAAGTGTTAGTATAATTATATTAAAATGAACTAATTACAATAACATTCTTCCAAATATACTCTTCCTTCTACACTTGAAACACCATGACCTACCATCAAATCCCTCGGCCCAACAACCACCCCCCAGCCCCAACTGACCACACTAAAGATTCCAAAACACCAACCACAACCCCATCATCATCAAAAATTATACCACCCACCCCCCCAACTCCCCCCTACAAAAATAATCTACACATACCACCCTCAGAGGGAGCCCACAAATCCACCTCCCCACCACGAACCTTGTTGCTCTCACACAACCCTCAGATCAGACAAGAGGTACAAAGACGCCTATCTACATAAGGGAGCCAGAGCTTTAGTCAGCTAATGATCATGAATCCCCACACATTAACAATCACCCAACAATTAACAATGTCTGATATCCTTAATATCAACGTCACAACTTAAACCAAGTAGTGTTGAGACCAAGTTCACCATGAATCTTGTTTGGGTAGAAGCTAATGCAAGAGGAGATGCAATAGTTTATTACTCATAAAGTATGGACAGCTTGTCCCTCTACCACTGGCAAATTTGCTATTTGGACTAAAAGATTCTGAAGAACAAAAGAGTGATGCCACGAGGTATAGTAGTCAGGAATAAATCCAGATATGCTCAAGTCAAGCGAAGAGGAGGGTGGCATTAGACTTAAGAGAGGTCTTTGCTCGCAGTTGCTAGAATAGAAGCTATTAGGACTATACCCTAGCACTTTGCCACATATATGGGATTAAGGTATATCAAATGGATGTGAAAAGTGCTTTCCTTTCATAGGGGAAATTGAAGAAGTTTATGTTACAGCAAACCTAAGGGATTTGAAGATCCTTATTTCCCCAATAGCATCTTTATCAGAGTTGTGAAAGCATTATATGTCTTTCAATCAAGTACCAAGGGCCTGGTATGCAAGGATGTCTACTTTGTCTGTCAAAGCATAATTACAGAAGTGGTACAATAGAAGCAAAACTCTTTTCATTAAGAAGAATTCCAGGGATCTCATACTAGTTCAGGTCTAGAGATGACATTAATTTTTTTGGGTCTACAAACGAAGCCTGGTGTGATGATTTTGAGGTCTTGATTAAAGGAAGAATTGAGATGGGTGCTATGAATGTGAGTTAATAACATTTTTCTTAGCTTTACAAGGGAAGCAGAACACTGATGGGATCTTTATTCAGCCAAGACAAGTATGTTTGGACGATGCTTAAAAATTTGATATGGAGAGTATAGATCTTGCAACAACAACCCTTTTGAAAGCTTCAAAGCCAAAATTAAAGGATTGGAACCTGATGATGTTTTGTTAATGTTCACAATTATACAGATCCAATGATAAGGTGTCCCAATCATGTATTTTGACAGCTTCTAGGCCCAGATATTCATTTTGCCGATAGTGCTTGTTCAAGACACCAAGGGTTACACTTTGACTCCAATTTAAATGCAGTCAAGAAGATCTAATAAGTATCTAAAGCTAAACAAAACAGGGTCTATGGTACCCAAGAGAATTCCCTTTGTGTTGGAAGCATATAGTTATCACAGTGAGACTAATGCTGTTTCTCCATGGTGATAAGAAATCAACTAACTGGTGGAATGTCAATGGACCTGGGTAGAAAGGTTAATTATTCATGGCAGTGCAAAAAGCAAACCATTTTGTGGTTACTGTCTTCCACTAAAGCAGAATATTTGCTAGCTGCTAACTGTGTGTGGTCAGGTACTGTTGGATTCAAAAATCACTTGCTTCGATTATGGTTCACCTTTATGAACACCAAAATTTTAATTGATAATCTAAGTACCATTTGCTAGTTTAAAAATCCAGTTTATTCCACCAAAGAACAAAGCAACATAAAATTAGGCACCATTTTATTAGAGATGAAAATGAGAAAAATCTTATTCAGGTGCTTAAGATTCACACAGATGAAAATGTGGCTGATTTGTTAACCAAGGCATTTGATGGACCTAGGTTTAATCAACTAGTGGTTCACATTGGGATGCTTATCCCTACATGCCATGGTTATGGGGAGGACTTTTATTTGTAAAATTATCTATGGGTAGTAGGTTTTTCTTTTTATGTAACCCACTTAGTTTTTCAACATAATTTTTCTCCTTCTGGTGGGTTTAGTTTTTTTTTAACTGATTATTTTTTTAGTTGATTATGGTAGTTAAACTTTTCCCCTTTTCTTGTATATGTTTTGTGTGGTTAGGTCAAACATTTTGCAGATTAAGGAATTCCATTTAGAGTGAATAGCATGGAGAATGTGGCCTTATATTGACGATACAGTACCTCTTTTGGTTGGTTTGAGGTTGTAATTTTCTGGAGTTGCAAGAGTTCCAAAACTGTAGCTGTTACTACCCTTTTTCCTCCTGGACGAACCAGTACCTGCATGGTCCAAAGAACTTTTTCATACTGGTAATCCATATCTTATAGGTGAGCGGAGTCTTCACAAGCGATAAACCCAAACCAACCCCGAACAATAATCCGCCACCATTGCAAACATACAACAACGGTACACTTATTAACACGGGAAATCATAGTCTAATTGCCTCCTTTAATATATAACAGTTACCTTTTAGATCCAACCCTCATTTATTCACAAGCCCATTTTAACTCACTCCACTTCCCTCTTTGAAAAACATCCAACATCAATATATACCACTCCCAACCCAGTAGTAACTAACCCTGGACTTTCATACACCCGCACTCACTCTCGGCACCACAAATCTTAGTCATCATCAATCAAATGGCTGCACATACGTAATGAGATGAGCACAAACATGTAGTGTTTCTTTGGAGAAACCAAAAGTAAGTTCTGATTAACACCAAGTATACTATGCCTTTTACGGGGATCGCACAAAAGGTAAGCAAATACCCATGACCCATCAACCTATCCTCTTAGTACATAACAGATCTGGTCCACAGGCCACACTCAGCAGCTCAGAGAAGGCCCTTTCAGCTATTATGGGCCACCATTTGATAAGGACTCCCTATACTAAATCACTTAAATCATTAGTTAGGAGAGCCAACTTCAATTAGATGAAAAGAGAGTATGATTTGCGGACCATTGCCCCTAGCATCCAAATAACATAAGGAATTGACAATCATGTGTCACCCCCCCTTTCATGAGCCACGCTGGCCCAACCACAAACCAAGTAATCTCCACTCAAAGGAGGTTCTAAATACACAACAATCCTTTCATATGTCTCAGTTCTAAACAGGGTAAGCAAGGGTATCAATTTGTCATCCAGTGGCCATGGGGGGGTAGGGTGTGGGTGTGTGTATCAACAGGTATTGCACCTAATTAGATAAATGAAATAAGGGGAGGCTATAATACAAGTGTCAAGCCAGCAATATCCATTCAAAGGGATGGTTAACAACATCAACAATCCCAAAAGATTTTTGATGTTTCCATAGGAATTCTTATAAATGAATTTGGAAAATATGAACCTAAGAATACAAACAATAACATGCCTTTAAATTGACAAGTCAAAATGTTTGCTAACATGAGGTAAAAATTTCAAGGGGACCATATGCCACTTTTGGGTACAATGCTTCCCCATGCTCAAGCTGCTATTGCAGGTGAAAGTTCAGGGGAAGCTGCACCATCTAACCCTCAGACTGTCCCTGAGACTATAACTGAACCTGATCACTCTCATGATCATGAATCCACACCACCCAGACCAACAACTACTACTTCTAGTGCTCTAGTGAATCAGCAGGTCCCATCTTCAGACCCTAATATGCTCCTTCATAGCAAGAACCAACATTGATTCCTGCTCCAGACCTATTCACTTCCACAAATGTGGAAGATGAAACAATGAAGATTCTTTTCAAAACCTCACAACCTCCTATTCCACACAAGCTCCTCACCTTGCAGTACAACCTCAGGAGGTGCTGAAGACCTTGATAAAACTAAATAGCCCTTGGCTATTCTAGTGCCATCTTGTGCAGAAAGTGAGTACTCAAGAATCTGAATTTAAAGCACACAAGCTGCTGTTCAAGGAGGTAGTAGGAAAGCTGGTAAAGAAGGTAAAGTTGTTGGAGGATAAACTCAAAGGTAGACAAAGGAAGTTTGTGATGACTGATTCTGACAAGGAAGAGGATGCTGAGGAAGATGTGGATCCTCTTATCAAGCTGGCTAAGGCAGCTGCTACAGCTGCTGCTAAGTAGCTGTCAAACACTTCTACTTGGTGGTATCTCATGCAAGCTGATATACCTCTCCTAGTATCCTTTATTTTCCTTCTAATGAGTTTGCTGTGTGTTTTGTTGTCCTGGTTGGTGCTACTACTAGGACCTTCTGCTGATACCTGTCTAACAAGGGTAAATCTCCTTTTGTTGGAGAGAAGAACCCTTCATTCAGATAAAGAAACATTTAGGCAAAAAGAGGAAGACCAGGTTAGGGTGAAGAAGCTGCTCTAGGCTCGCCATACATCCCTCCTCTCCTTCATCGAAATGCCCATCGCTCTTCTCCGCTCCGCCAATGACCCGCGCCCCCCTTCATGAGAACCAACCGCCCCCACCTCACCCGAAACTGCTTGGCCAGCCCACCGACCTTACCCAGATCCCAGCCCCACAAGGACTAACTCTGAACTATAAACAGTCCAAGATGTCAATTACGATAACATATAGCTGCAAGAAAGGTAGCTCTTATTTCTAAAAGAAGAAGAGATTTTTCATGGTCACAGGCTATTTCAGGACAAGAGGAATCGCCTATGACACAAAGCATAACAGAATGCTTATATGATAACTTTTGTGACGAATCAAACTCTCCACCATTTATACTACAAAAGGATGGACCATGAAGCATGTTGAAGTCATCTTTTACTGATAAGAGATCAACTCAAAAAACAATATGTAAGACCCAATTGTATTGCTCTTGGAATGAAAAGTTTGCTAGTCCAATATGGTATGAGGCTCTTATTGTAAAGTAGACTAAATCCAATCCGTTGAAGGCTGTGATGGTTTGCCCAAAAATCAACTGAGGGATCTTAACTCACCTATTATTCATGTATTAAAGGAGTTGAACATGGTTTCCAGTCCTCCAGGATTTGACCTCTTTCCTGGGTGCCAATGACACTAGCCCAAGAGTGAAAGGCTACTACTTGGTAAAGGCTCCTCAAACCCATTCATGTAGCTGTGGTGATCTTGGTGCCGTTCACGATTAGATGTTGATTGTCGTGTTGCTGGTTCAATGCATATGAAGTTTGCTTTTGGAGTTGGTTTCGGGATGTTGCTGTTCAATCCTCTGGTGTTTTAAATGACAGATCTATCTAGAAACTTGAAGTTAACAATGTCAAATTCAAGTTTAGGGGAGGATTGTTAGGAATTTTGTAATAGATAGTTACTACTAGTAGGTATGTAGTTCCTACCTGGATATAGCACAAGTTCTTGCTAGTAGTATGTAGTTCCTACTGGTAAGGATATGTTAATAGTAATGCCCTTTACCCCAGGCAGAACAAAAGTTAATTCCTGCTGGTAGTAACAATATTAGTCCTGATAGTATATGCTTACTCCGGGTTGATAGTAAAAAGTTAGAGTTAGTTGATAGGGAAATAGCATAGAAATATCCTAGAAGTGATACCACTTATCACATTGATATTAGCGAATCTAAAGGAAACCATAGTTAGGTTATTCATGGTATCCTTAAGAAACCTACGACCAATGGATTGAAGTCCCGGATAGAATTCCAATAGGAAAAAAACACATTTGTTTTTAATAACAAGATCCATAGCGGATCATTGTTGTATTCATACAAGAACTAAACCACAGAATAAACACCAAACCGCAAAAACCACAATAGTTTCATTTGTTAGAGTCTCTCTTAGAGTTGCTTGTGATTACATAAGTGCTCTACAACCTCAACAGACGTAAAGATCTATCTAAGGTTGGACCTACATGGCTCCATTTATCAAGGAACTTGGTTGCTCTGGCAAGTGTGATATGCTATCTGTGATCCATACTGATCAAATGCACCAGCCCTGGAGAACATTTGCTGATATCATCAATAGGTGCATCTCTGGAAAGACAACAGGACTTAATAGGCTCAAGGAATCACAAGCTTAAATCTTGTGGGGTATGTATAACCAGAAGAATGTTGACTTTGTTGCTCTACAGTGGAAAGACTTTATGTATCAAGCTGACACCCGAGACATAAGCCCATCATGTAAAGAGCACATGCCCTACCCAAGATTCACCAAATTCATCATCAATAATTTCATCTTTAAAGATAAAAACCATCTCTATGAGGAACATGATAAATCTTCACACAGTTCGTGATGATACTTTGTTGGGTACTTTGAAGTTTGTTTCCAAAACTAAAGATTATCATAAGTATGGAGCACTAATTCCTGATGAGATGATTAATCAAGACATCAAAGATTCTAAAGCTTACAAGACTTATCATGACTTTGCTACTGGAAAAGTTGCTCCTAAGAAAGCAAGGAAGTTTAAAAAAATTGCTTCACCCTTAAAGAAATTGTCTCCTGTCTTAGAAGTAGAACCTGTCAAGAAGCCTAAGCAAGCTAAGAAACCTGCCAAGAAGTCCACTATTGTGCCAACAGCATGTGTCGTCATCGGTGATACTCCTGGTGTGTCTGTATCGAAGAAGAAAGCATCAGCTAAGGGTGATAGAGGCAAAGGCATGGAATTACTTTCTAATGCAGCATTACTTAAAGCTGCTCATGTAAAAGAAGCTCTCCATAAAACCAAGAAGGATTCTCACATGCTTCATGTAATTGGCTCAGGTGATGGAGTTGGTTTCCAACCAAAGGTTCCTGATGAGTCTGAAGACAAGACAACAGGTACAAATGAAGAAACTGGTACTAAACCAGGGGTTCCCGATGTACCCAAAGAACATGCTGAGAGTGAAAAAGAATCTTGAGGAAATAGTGAAGATGATGATAGCAATGATGATGTTAGTGATGATGTGAGCAAAGATGATGATGATAATGATGTTGACAGTGATGCTGATGGTAATAATAATGGTAGTGATAGTGAAAGGATTGATTCAGATGAAGAGGAGAATCCTAATCTTACTCTGAAAGATGATAAAGAAAAAGAAACACAAGATGATGAGTACGTACACACTCCTGACTATTATGTACCTACTGATGAAGAAACAAATGATGAAAATAGAGAATTTGATGAAAAGAGTATGACGAATTATATAAGGATGTGAACGAAGCATCAAAAATTGCAGAGCATGCAGAAGAAGGAAAAGGTGATGCAGAGATGGCTGATGTTGCTCGTGATAATGTTTCTCAAGAAAAGCCATATGAGCAAGTCGTAGATGATGCACATGTGACACTCACTACTACATAAAAGACTGATGGTTCAATGCAAAGCTCTTCTGTTTCATCTGACTTTACAAATAAATTTCTCAACTTGGATAATGTTCTACTAGCCGATAATGAAGTCGCTTCTATGATGAATGTCAATGTTCATCAAGAAGAATCAAGCACTCAAGTACCCCCTCTTCTCACAGTTCCTGTAACGGCAATCTCAGTAACTTCTACTGTTGCCGCTACAACCGTTCCTCTGACAATTTC
The DNA here is from genome assembly GCA_026074375.1 of Tanacetum coccineum. Taxonomy (NCBI): domain Eukaryota; kingdom Viridiplantae; phylum Streptophyta; class Magnoliopsida; order Asterales; family Asteraceae; genus Tanacetum; species Tanacetum coccineum. The sequence continues at coordinate 2,670 of BQNB010035956.1, read as the reverse complement.
GCCATTCACTCCTATTCCACAACTGTCAACACCAATTCCTATACCAACAACTGAACCAACTACAATCTTAATTCCTGCTCTTCTAGATTTTTCATCCTTATTTGGATTCGACCAGAGAGTTTCTAACTTGGAAAAGGAGCTTTCTTAAGTCAAACAAGTTGATCATTCTGCAAAAATCCTCGCATATATTCCTGCAATCATGGATGAACATCTTAGTATAAGAATTAGATATGCTACTCAAACAGCTCTCCAGTCATACACGGCAGAATGTGAGAAGAAAGCTCAAGCTGAGAAAGAAAGATACATCGACATCATTAAGAAATCAGTGAAATAGATTATTAAAGATAAAGTTAAGAGTCAACTTCCTCAGATCCTACTAAAGGAAGTATCTGACTTCACTACTCCTGTGATCCAAAGCACCATTACTGAATCACTTGAGAATGTAGTCTTGGCTAAATCTTCTTCTCAACTGACATCGACATACGAGGCTGCAACATCTCTCACTGAATTTGAATTGAAGAAGATCTTTCTCGACAAATTGCAGAAAAGTAAATCGTATCGAGGAGCTAAAAAACACAGAGACCTCTACGATGCACTGGTCAAATCTTATCAGCTTGACAATGATCTCTTTGAATCTTATGGTAAAACATATTCCTTGAAGAGAGACCATGAAGACAAAGACAAAGATAAAGACCCTCCAGCTAGATCAAACTAAGGGTTAAAGAAACGGAAGACGAACAAGGATGTTGAACCACTAAAAGGCTCTAAATCAAAAGATTCTAAGTAAAGCTCATCCAAAGGCACCAAGTCTCAGCCAAAATCATCTGGCAAATCTGTGCAAGCAGAGGAACCAGTGTTTGAAGCTGCAGACTTCAAAATGTCACAGAATCAAGGAGGTAATTTGGGTAACACTGAGGATCAACCCAATTTCGAGGTAGCTTCAAAGCATGATTGGTTCAAGCAACCAGAAAGGCCACCGACTCCTAATCCTGATTGGAATGCTAGAAAAACGATTGATTTCAGACCACCTCAGACTTGGATCAGCAAAATTTCACAAGCAGAAAAGCCTCCTCTCACTCTCAACTAGCTGATGAGCACTCCTATCTACTTTTCAGCATATGTCATGCATAATCTGAAGATTGATAATCTGACCCAACAGCATCTTGTTGGACCAGCTTTCAATTTGCTCAAAGGGACATGCAAGAGTCGAGTGGAACTTGAATATCATTTCAAATAATACTATAAAGCTATCACTGATCGCCTTGACTGACATAATCCTAAAGGATGAGAATACCCATTTGACCTTAGCAAGCCGCTACTGTTGATTGATGATCGAGGTCATCAAGTAATTCGTGTTAACTACTTCTTCAACAATGACCTTGAATATCTGAAAGGTGGAAGCTCAAGCAGGAAATACACGACTTCTACAACAAAAATTAAGGCTGCTAAGTATGATAATATTCAAGGCATTGAAGACATGGTTCCATCGTTATAGAGTCTAGTAAAGGTAGCCTATGATAAATATGTTGTTTGAGGAGTTTCAGGGTCCTAAATGACAACGATATACGGATTCGCATGCCATTGGAAGTCCAAACATGATGTGTACTCTACAAAAAGAATCATTGTAGTAACCAAGGTACAAGTTATGAAAAGGTATGACTATAGGTATTTGGAGGAGATTGAAGTTTGAAGAGAAGATCAGAAGCTCTACAAGTTCAAGGAAGGTGACTTCCCAAGACTTAATTTATGTGATATTGAAGACATGCTGCTTCTCTTAGTTCAAAATAAAATCTAAAATCTTGAAAGAGATGTCATCTTCGACTTGAATGTGGCATTACGGATGTTTACCAGACGTGTTGTCATTCAGAAACGGGTGGAAGACCTTCAGCTGGGAGTCGAAAGCTACTAGAAGAAGTTTAATATCGCCAAACCTGAGACTTTTAGATCTGACATCTCCAACATGGCCCCATACACTGCATACAGTAACCCTAAAGGTATCATCTATCAAGACAAGCTCAAAAGAAATAGGTTGATACGCTCGGATGAACTCTATAAGTTTTATAATGGCACACTCACATCTGTTCGAACTGTTCTTCATGATATTGCTTCCGACTTGAGGATGGGTTACTTGCCAAAGAGAAGATGGAGTAAACTAGGCATGAAAAGGTCTCGCGTCATGATCAAGGCGATAGATCAACAGCTCTTTAAAAAGAGGTTAATGATGAATTTAGAGAAGTTTGTTGGTGGGAGAGACTACGGAGAAGACCTCAAACTGCTTGAACAGACAATATAACTTTGTCATATTTTGTCCTACTCCATTTCAGGTCATTCTCTCGTAATTAATAAATCTTGTGAATATGTAGTGTAGACTAATATTAGGCATATATAAAGTTTGAGTATGTATTTTTAAGAATTTCTTAGTAAATTCAAAAATTTCAAATTAACTTACTCAAACACCATATATTACCCTCAGAAATTAAGGGGAAGCATTAAAATGTTCCTAATACAGCTTGTTAATAATCAGAATATTTTTCTCCCCGAATGCATTTATATTTAAATCAATTGATATTCAAAATATCAAGAGATTTTTTATATGTGTGAAAACACATATCCATTTTATATCAAAAATGACCCATAAAAGACAAAATTGTGCTTAAAATGCTTGTATAT